>JADRCC010564534.1:0-13029 GCA_019843855.1 Hylomyscus alleni
TATGTGACCTGTGGAGAGTCAGTGAAGCAGGCATAAAAAGTTCCTACTCTCTGGAAACTTACAGTCTGGTGAAGGGAAACAAACACACAAATGCACAAAACAAATGAGTAAAAAGAACTAGCCGGCACTTAAAGGCTACTTTGGCCCATTTGGTCAGAAGCTAGCTCTGTCTGAACAATGAGAATCCTGTTAGATGAATATGTCATATGTGTGTGACTCCAGTGAAGGAACCAGCTAGGGACAGATGGAGAAAAACAAGCTTGTAATACATTAGAGATAGCAATTCCTCAAATGAAGGTTTTTATTGTTCTTGGTTCCATTTTCGACAAGAAGAAACAGTTTCCATCTAGCAATCTGACCACCCAGATCAACCCAGCTGTGTTCTCAACACTGTCACATGGATTCATGATAACTTCTTGTTCAACATAATCCTGTACCCAAAGAGTAGCTTAAAAGAAGCCCGTGTGACCTTTGAGCATCTGTTGGGGGATGTTTGCATATTTTGCACACTGTACCAGACACTGCACACAAAGTTCATTTGGTTTTATTGTCACAAGGAATAAGTAGTGTTTTTATTTTATACACATCTGAGCTGTGGAACATGCCTCATAAACAGTTCAGATTTCACACTCAGATTTCTTTTGAACATCAAAGGAAAGAGAAACAGAAGAGCCATGGCCAACGATACTCAGTTTAGAAGCAATCTTAATCTAGGGAACCATTGAAGAGTCTTAGCACTCAGTAGGAACTGTGGCCATGTGTCTATGTCCAGCATATACCTGCCTTCCTACGCTCACCAGCCTGCAAGTCATTGATACCCTCCTTAATTCTGAAAGATGACAGTTCTACAAAAAATCACTCCTAATACAGGTGCGGCTCTAAAGGGAATATTCATTTAGCCTTAAAAAGTTAAGCCTTAGAAATTAAGAAAAAATATATACATATATAAGTTTTTAAACTATGCAAAACAAGAAATGACCAACTTATGTTTTTTTGGTTGTTGTTAGTAAAAAAAAGCAGCAAAAAGAATAAAGTTATCTGTCAAGAAATTTGTCATTCATATGAAGCAAAAATAATATATAGTTTTTCCTTGCTGGAGTAAGCAGTTATATGTCATAAATTTCCATTTTGAGAGATGAAACTAAAAAAGAAATTCAGATTATCCCAGAACTGGGTAGATGGTTCAGTGGTAAAGGGTTTACTCTCCAAGAGAGAGGAGCAGGGTTCAGCTACCCAGCACCCACCTAAATGCCAGGAGGGCATGGTGGCTTGGCTGTGATTCCAACACGCCTTCAGCAGAGACAAGGGTCACTGATGCAAGCTGACTAATAAGACCTTGCAATAGCAAGGTCTGGGTTCACTGTGAGATACTGGTCAATAAGCAATATAGCAGTGAGCAAGAAGACTTCTGACACCAGTCTTGTACCTCCACATGCATGTGCAGAGGTTTGTACATGCAACCAGACACAGATTCACACATGTACAGACATGTATAAATACCACAGACACACACACAAAAACAGAAACAAAAGATAAACAGCTCGAGAGTATCAAATGCATCGTCACACGATGATATTTATGTAGATCATGACTAACGTAGAAGGCTTTTAATTAAACTTCATTACATTTTTCAAAACAAACGTGTGTTTTGAATACACTCATATTTGGAATGTGAAGTGTTTTGCAGACAAAAAGACAGCTTCTTCGAGCAAATGCAGTACACAGATGGCCTAGGAGATTAACAGATAATTTAAAAGGGGAAAAAAAAAATCCCAGAGACTGGAACAAGGTACATTCTGTTAGCTGCACATTCACAGTGACAAGCCTTTTTAAATGAGCCACCCTTTGATGTTGGCCCCATTCTAAGCTCCCAGAGAGCTCCAAGGCTGTGTTTCATCATAAGTCTTCAGATGGAAGCTTGTCAGTAACAATATGTAGTGATTTGCAGCAGGACTGAACCCTACCTGACTACTCAAGCAGAGGGTCCCGAGTCTCTGAGGTAGCTCATCAAGCACATCCTCATCAAAGCAGAGAGTGAGACAGATCAGGACACTGTCATGGTCTCTCAACCACAGCTTGCTATCCCAGCAGGCCTTCCCTACACAGCAAATTTTTCTCTTCTGTAAGCAGACAGTTATGCAAACTTTGCAAAATCTTTTTTCTCCAACTTAGAAAGGCCAGGTGATTTTTTTTTTGCTGTTGTTGTTGTTGGTTTTGTTTTTTTTTTCGAGACAAGGTTTCTCTTTGTAGCCCTGGCTGTCCTGGAACTCACTCTGTAGACCAGGCTGGCCTTGAACTCAGAAATCCACCTGCCTCTGTCTCCCAAGTGCTGGGATTAAAGATGTGTGCCCAGTTAACATTCCCAGAAATTTGGCCTATATGCTCTTCATCAGTCATATTATTTGGATGAAGGAAGTGAAAACCTGTGATACACTCTCTAAATCTATGGTCTCACTGAGTTCTTAGATATTGAACCAAGGGAAAAATGTTTCCAAGGAACTCAGAGAGTATAATCTAATCTAATAAGTATGTATTACAGTAGGCTACAAAAGGACTCAAAGGCAAAGTTGTATAGCCTGGTAGAAGGCCAAATTACCCTTCTCTTCCAACTTCACAAGAAAAGAGGAAGTAGGAGCAGAAGCCAAGTGCTTCTTGTAAAAGCAAGCAAGACGCCTTTGCCGTGGCCTAAGAATGCTCATAAATCATTCGTGGCTAGTCTATTGGAAACTGAACATTGGTCTCATAAGATACCAAGACTCCTCAGATATGCAGGCGGCTACGGCTTGAGTCACAGCATACATAAACTAAAGGAAAAGAGACAGGCGATAGAACAAGAGCGTTTCTAGCAACTGACATTAAGGCAGTTTTAAAGTATCTTAAAGGCTCCTGTCTATTTAAAATATAAAGATGTTAAGATGATATCCTACATAGGCTTGAATTCATTAAAAATAAACTCAGCCATCAATAATATGTGGGTGTTGCTCTGAGGACAGAAATAAAAGTACTCCCTCTTGGTGTCCTTTAAAACAGGAGCCAGCCCATATTGGAATGCTCTAATTCACTCTTCCTGTCTTTTATTGTCTCTACCTGCCTGATATACAAGTCTGAAACTGTGTCTGCCTGAATGGTGTCCCTGTCTCTTTGGCCCTATGATTTTGAGTGTGTGTATCCCTAACAAAAGCTTTCCTCTCTCCTTTAATGAACAATACAGAAGGAGCAAGGATGTTTCTTGCATGGAGGGAAGGAGTGGGGGAAATCTTTAACAGACTTTCACAAGAATTAAGTCACCAACTCCAACTAACCCAGGTAAGAAACAAACACTAAGCAATACCTGAATACTGTTTTCAGTATTTATGCTGGATATTCACTTTATAAGGCCACTTTTAGCCTATTTTCTGTTTCTAGAAAATGATTATCACTATACAGATGCAAGGCTCTCTGGGTCAGGTGAACGAAAGAATACATATTTTAAGAGTACAGCTATACCTTAGCTTAGGTTGTAAAAGCTGATTACACTGGAAATACAAGGCAACTAGTGTTGATTGTTTTACTGTCCTCTTAATAGGCTGAGTACACAGAAGGATATCAGCCTTACTTAAGTGATCTCAAGGGATTATATTAACTGACTGTGAGGTCCAGCAAAAGTTCCAGTCTCTTAAAGTGTAAAATGTATTTTTATAATAATACATGCCACAGTTACCTGTTTATTTTGCCTGTTATTAGTTACATAAGATAAAGTAGTTAATAGAAAATATTTGCTTAAATGAGGGCATTCAATAATGCTTGATATTTGTTCGTAGCCTGCAGATATACCTCTAGAGGTTTCATTTGGGGAACTCACCAATTACTTACATCTATCACCATGAAGACAGATATGTAACTCGTACATTAGGAATAAGATAGAAAATATTATGATGATAGTGTGAAGACCTATGATAATGGGCCTTCAGTGACCCTTGAAACTCAACTAATTAACTTGTAGCTTAATTGTAATCATTTCATAACCTTGATCAGTGGACCACGATTTCTCTTTTAAGTGGCTTAACTAGAAATCTAGTGTTCCCCAAGCGACCTTTCCTAAGAGTGTCTGAGAAGGGGAAACTGTACTTCCAAACTGCTTTTCAGACATCACTCCCTGCAATTTTGTGTGTCATATCACCACAAGGACTGCTAAGTAGCTTCCATCTGCTCATTGGTGTGCATCCTCACAGAATTAGAGGTTCCTTAAAAATGCAGGGCCTGTGCAGAATGTACTTAAAGACTCATAGCTATGTTGCCTATAAAATAGACATGGAACTAATTAAATATATAGTGAAAGCCTATGCAATATGGAATGGCCAAGGTCTTTAGTGAAAAAAAAAAAGTAAAAATCCAATAACCTAACAAAGTAGATCAAGGAGATGCTATTTCCTCTTTCTACATTGGTCTTTCTGTGTCATATTCTCCCAAGTCCTTCTCTTGCTTTTCCTTCCCCCCCCCTTTCTTTCATTTGTTCATTGAGCAAAAACAGTATTTAAGGAGGCTGAATTGAAGTAGCCCTTAATTAGCCTTACCTTCTGGAGCAATCCACATCAGCAAAAGTGTCAATTAAATGCAGGGTGAGGGGAGATTAAAATATCTGTGTTATGTTCTTTTTCTCCTAACACTTTAAGAATAAACTCCTAAAAGATTCATTGAAAATCTGATGAGGTAAGACTCAGACTTCTCAGCACACATTCTCTCTGCTCAGTCATGCTTTTTATCTATGGTTTTTGCCAAGGATCCATATCTGTGTAATTCTTGCATTTCCATCCTCTGCTTTGTCTGGCATTCAGTAGGTTCTTAGCAGACATGTGTTTTCACTATTGCAGGAAAATTAGTCATAGAAGATAATTGGAAAGGTAAAGGAACATATCCAGTCACTTACCATTCTCTCTTTCTCATTACACAGCAAGTCAGGCAAGTGTGAATATATGAGTCCTGGGAAAATGAATCATTTCCAAGAATTTATTAGAGCAAGAAACTTTTGTAGGTCAGAGAGCTCTAACAAGTCCTGATCATTAACGTAGTAAACCTTTGTTTTCTTCATGGATGGATTCATTTTTTCAAACAAGGAAAATTAAAGAAGTAGATTTAGGAGTATAGTTCAGTAATAAAGTACTTGCCTAGTATATATAAGGCATTGGATTCAATATCCAATGGTAGACTGCTTGCTTAATATCTATAAAATACTAGGTTCAATCACAAGTATCATCAAAAAAAATCTATCAATCAATAAATAAATGACAATGGACAAAATTATAAGTCTAGAATAAAACTCAGCCATACAGAAAAACAATAATTATTTTATCATCATGTTACTTGTTTTCGTGACTAGACTTTCTATCACATTGCACAGTGCTTGAGAGCTGGAATGTAGCTTACATGCATTTAAAATCAAAGCTGATACAGTGTTTAACCATCTGTAGAGGAGAGGCAGTGACCAATCAACCATGGTGCAGGCCTTTAATCCCAGCACTTTAAGAGGCAGAAGCAGGCAGATCTCTATGAGTTTAAGGCCAGCCTGATTTATAGACTGAGTTCTAGGACAGCCAAAGCTCACTACACAGAGAAATCCTATCTTGAAAAAACCAACCAATCAACCAAGTAAACAAACAGACAAACAAACAAGAAACATCATGATAACTGTATTCTGGGTAAATCCTAGTCTGTCTCTAGTACAATTCTTAGGAAAACACTACACTTGGAAAAGAAGGGATGAATGACTGTAAGCAGTGCAAGTAGATCTTCTCAGCCTTGCCCAACTTCTACATTGTCAACATTCACACTGAAATCTGGAATAAGAGTACCTTGCTCACTTTCAGTTTTGATCCATGTAGAGCTGAAAATCCTTCTTCCCCACCCCACAAAAAACAAACAAACAAACAAAAACAGTTAAGAAAAATAAGTGAAGAGCATCTAAATTGGAAAGGAGGAAATTGAATTGTCAATGCTTTAAGAAGATAGGTCATCATCATATGGATTGAGAGAGTCCAGTCTCTATCTCAACATCTGTGAAATTGTCAGAGAGGAACACAAAGAAATAAGCAATAGATATTCTAACATTTTAGCTTCTGTGGGCTGGCCTGAAGGGAGATCTGACATGCTTCTTGCTACAGGAAGTTTCTGGGAGAGGGAATGTGTCCCAAACTTCAATCCTCAGCCCTTTCTTTATCCTTTCAAGCTGAGAAATATATTTCAATAATTTTAGAAGAGTTAAATAACCCGAATTTCTGCTGTCGTTTCTATTGCAGAACTGTAAAGTATAAGTTACTGGATGGTAAGCCAGAGCACTCTTGTGCTCTGTGAACAATAGAGAAGATCATAATCACTCAGGCAAAAAGCAGCAGCAAACAAGAGTTGGGTAAAATGAAGGAAAGAATCTGAGAGAACTTAGCAATCAAATTATTTGGGATTGAAATGTCCTTTCTCAATCTTATCGGGTGTTGACTGTCATGTTGATGGATACCTTCAGGCCCAATATATACGATATGCAGGCTTGGAACTGTAGATACAATGGAAGCAGATAAAATGGAGGTACAATGCTACACATAGAAATGATGCCATCTTATAGGAGTGACACATTTCAAACTTAAAAGTTTAGAAAAAACGCATGCCAAGACAATGCTCTGCTTTGGTCTTTTTGCTCAGAGAGTTTAGCCCTAGCACTTCAGAAAGGATGGATGCAAAAGACGAATAGAAACTGAGCCCTGGAGAGAAAAGAAGCTGGGGATCACCCCATCCCAAGCCGCCCTAAACAGCACTGTGATTGAAGCCAGTTAGTTCACTCGGTTGTATCTTAGTGTATCTGCCTGAAAAAAAATCTCATCGTCTGTTTGCAGTATTGAAACTTATGGCCTTTGGTACTATGGATATCAATAGACCAAATTAGACTTAAGACAGAACAAATTTAATCTTTCTGTTCAAATTCAACATGAAATTCTGATGATAAATCATACATTCAACTTTTTCCTTCAAATAAAAGAACAAATGCTTTACTTTAAACCTCAACAGAGTAATTTATCGTGAAAAGAGTTACCGATGTAGAAGTCAAAAAGGACCAGAGAAATAAAATAAGGGACTTGATTGAAGGTGTTCGAGAATACCACCACTCATGGGAACGCAGAGAGGAATCTGACAGATCCATGGGGCCTTGGAGAAAAGACCTAGCAGCGGAGGATTGTGTGAGCAGAGCAAAGTGTCTCTGAAACAAACAAACAAACAAAAAAAGGGATGGTCTCATGGGAAGATGCTGTTAAAAAGTGGTCTTATGAAACTGGGGGAAAAGGTGGCCGAGTACATGGGGAAGAGAAGTGAAACTAGAGACAACTGCAGAGCAGGTTGCCACTGAGTGGGATCCATTTGTGGGGACTGAGGGGAAGAGCGCAGGCCTCAGTTCTACCCATAGGTTGCAAGCATGATGATCTTGCCTGATGAACTGGGGGATGGCTGGGGCTGAGGGCAGGGAGGTGTGCAGCAGTGTGAGGCTTAGGCATATGCTGCGGCTGAATGCGCTGGCCAGCAGCAAGGTCATCCTCACTTTGAGCAACAACTGGATATCGGAGATGGACCTCAGCAAAATTCCAGTATTTATGGAGCTTCAGGAACCAGACCAAGACTCACTGCAGTATTTGCATGAAAAGCTGTTTGGGCAAAGGAATATGCAGCAGTTTGCCATGGCATTTTAATGGGAGAATGTGGGAAAGAAGGCCAAATGGAGTGGTGAGAGCAAGGCAGAGAAAGGCAGAACTAGCGATAGAGCAGATATTGTCATGGGTACGGGAGTGCAGCTACCGTGCTCGGGGAGCGTGTTGTTGCCACTGAATGGGGCTGGCAGGATGGTGAGCAGAAAGCTCACACAGGTTCTGCTTCCGAATGGACTGCCCAGCATCACTCGGCCTCTGAGCAACAACCAAGATATCCAGTGTGAAGCATGGTCATAAAGCCTGCTGGAAAGACTTCCATCGTTCACGCTGCTGTTGGAGTCAAGCTGGTTTCCAGCGTCTGCGCTGCAGCCAGGGGTCATGGCTGGTTTTCATGATCCCTACTCCGGAGGAAGACCATGTTGATGAGGTCTGTGCTGCTGCTGGAGGCAGTACCAGTGTCTATGGTCCTTGCTGCCACCAGAGGCCATGTTGATGACCATGATGAGGGCTGCTGCAGGAGACTATGTTGAATTCTGTGTTTCCTGCTGCCATCAGAGGCGGTGTGGGTGTATGCAGTCTGTGCTGTCTCCTGCTGCTATGGGCAAGAAAGTTTGGTTTTTTTTGTTTGTTTGTTTTGTTTTTGCAGTACCATGCCATGCCATTGATAACTGCAGACCCATAAAAGAGAATGAGAGACATTGAAGGTGTCTGCAGTAACCTGTCCTCCCAAACAAAAAAATTATATATATATATACACACACATATATATATATAAATATTATATATGTATATATGTATATATTATATATGTATATATATTATATGTATATATTATATATAATACATATAACATATATATAATTTATAATTATATATATAATATATATAATTATATATATAATTATATGTTATATATAATTATACATATACAATATATAATATAATATATAATATATACATATATACATATATACATATATACATATATAATATATACATATATAATATATAAACATATATATGTATTATATATATATATATGTATATATATATATATATATATATGAAACAATCTAGACAGGAAACCATTGAAGTAAGTCCTTAAAAAGTGTAATAAACCTGATGAAGCATAGCTCTTTCTTCACAGTTGATGGTTTCTGGCAGGGGAGTTGGGAAGGATTCAGTTATTTTCAAAGGGCTGGCCACTGGGAACTTGACAATTCTCCAGTGAGTATATAGGCAACATAAAGCTGACTTTCTGGGCTTGTTTATTTGTTTTCTTTTTTTGAGGAGGGTAGCACAAGGATGGACCTAGAAAGAATAGGAAGCAAACATGATATGGGTACATTTTATGAAACTCCCAAATAATTAATAAAAATATTATGCTTAGAAAAAAAGTGCTAGAACAGAGCACAGTTTATTGGTTTTTTGCTGGCAAGTGTTAAATATCTTTCCCAGGATTCAGATTAAGAATTCCTCAATTAAAGAATCCTTCGAACACTGGAAGATATCAAAATGATGTCACACAAGGTGGGGCTGGAGAGAAAGCCTTGCATGTCAACTCCAGCACCCACTGTCCTGCCATGTCACTCTTGTCAGAAAGCAAGATGATTACAGGCTCAAGATTACAGGCTTGACATGTGCAAATTAGATCTGCAAAAGGATCTGAAGGCCAGTCAACCTTGCCCAGTGCCAACATTTTAAGGTGGGATACACACTGTAGTTCCAAATGTAAACTACCGACAGACCTGTGGTTCCACTGTTGGTTAGGGCCAGCTGTGGAGCCTGGATAGGTCAGAGGCTACTCCTAAGCACATCTTCCAAGTTTCCATTCTTGGGTCTTTGAAGAGGGCATCTTTTTCCTTAGACATTCCATTTTAAGTCCGTTATTTATGTTTGTACTTCCTTCTGTCTGCTACTTCAGTTGGCTCTATGCTTAAGAAACTCTAATTTCATTTTTTTGTTGTTGTTTCTTCCATAATACGTAATGAGTAGTCCTCAACTCATTCTGGGCCTGTGCACTTGGCCAATGCGTATGCACCTGCCCTATAGGACAGCACATGGCTTTCAACTTACTAAATTTGTCATCTGAATTTTCAGAACTCATACATCAGGTGTTAAGTAAAATTTATGGTTTCCTAGGTCCTCTGGCATGAAAGATCCTTAGGAGAATAATTATTTTGTCATGAATACAAAGAATGTATTGTGACAGCTGAGAAAAAGAGAAATCAAATGGGTCAGAGAAGTTTAAAGTTCACCATACATGGTGGAATTAGGAAAATTGGTAAAATTTTGCCTGTGGTTAGGTTTTATGCCATTCTCTACTTCTTTATATTCACCAAAGTTTAATCTATGAAACCCACTAAAATAAAATTATTTTCAACTTTCATGAACTATAAGAAATGATACTTTTCTTCTTTTGCTTACTTATTTTTAAAAGTTAGTTAAGAAATGCCACATTTGACCACCTCAATGTGTTATTTCTTAACTATTCTTCTTTTATTCTATTTATTAGGGCAGTGAGGCTCAACTGTTAAAGGCTGGGATCCTTGTTACTAATGTGTGATTGCGCTGACATTAGAACTGCTTTTGACTCATGGCTGGGGCTGGACAGAGCGCACTTCCCTTTGAAACAATCGAGTGAACTGTTTGACTGTCATCACTGTGAGAGGCATTCCACTCAGCTGACTGCTCAGCTCAGAGACTGTTTGCTTTGGCAGACAATGCAAAAAAAGTGATGCTTGCCTTACCCGTGAGTATATATTATAAATAATAAGCAGAGCGTTATATATCTGAGTGAATAAAACATGATCTATTTACTCTGAAATTATCAAAGCACCAATCTCATAGGTCTCAATAATACACACACACACACACACACACACACACACACACACACACACCTATCTGTTCAACTCCATGACAACCAGGATTATAGAATGGGTCAACTAAATCCTCCCCACTCCATTTTACCTCCCAGTTTAGGATTTAATCCTCCTCTGCCTGCTTGACTGCTTCCTCCTTTCCAAGGTTACAGCCAAGTGCCCTCAATTGGGTGCCTTAAAACAATCTATCTCCCTTTCCTTACCTGGCCTGGGCTTTCATTTCAGAAGAGTAAGTTCCCATTCCTAACGGAGCTCCCTGATCTGAGCATCAAAACTCAAAGCCAGGGCAATTCAACATCCCTTGCACAGAGCACAGTCGATACCAGCAGCTGAGTGATCCTAAGAGACTCACTCCTCAAAACCCTGGGACTCGGTGGATTTCATGAAATTATTCAGCCATCTCAGAATGAATTGTTTTGCTTTGTAAGGAACAGAGAGCTAAAATAAACAGTCAAATTAATAAGAAAGAAATGGAGAGGACGAACCTTAACATATATTTAGAATGGAGTTAGGTCGTTTTATAAGCTTGGCTTACTTTATCTGTGCCACATCCTTCCGTGACCTCAGAGAGTTAAGGATTAAGCAGGATTAACATAGATAGGTAAAGAGAGATTAGATGAGGCAAAAAAACAGGCAGATCAAAACAAGACAAACATGGTTAGGTTTTTCAGTTATGGATTGATTAATTTAAGGGAGGGAGAAATGAATTACTTAAGGACTTAGGTTTATGACGGTACTTCAAACAATTATGGAATTTTACACACCACACACACACACACACACACACACACACACACACACACACACACCTCATATAGGTACACAGGGATGAAGAAAAAATGGCCCGTTATCTCTTCTGTGAAGTAAAGTCAGTAGAATTTGCTCTAGTTATTTAAGTACTTTCTTATGAGCTATTTTTTTTAACGTGAACTGAATTTTTTAGTTCAGTTGAGAAGAAACACGTAGCCCCTGTGAGTCCAGCTTGCAAGACAATAATTCCTTAGTGACGAGGGAATGTTCACTCAGATTATCACTAATGAAAAATACCCTAAGCAGCCCAATTTTATAACTTATACATGGAATGAGAGAATGTTTGACTTAATATTGAAACATTAAATGATTAAAATAAAGATTTCTCTACCGATACAGCAGGCTCTAACACCAGTGAATGGCTGGGAGACAGCTGTATTTTCTGTCCCCACAGGTCATTCTAATCTTCTTATATAGTTACTGGGTAGACAATGTGGTAGTCAGTATATCCCCTAGCCTACACCTCTCCTGCCCTGTAGCTTTTATCATAGGTAACTGCTGGCCTCTGTGCTATACCAATGGGACTGTATCTGATAAATGTTTTCCTCACCAATTCCATCATTATTAGAGCATCACAGAATGCCCTTAGCAAATCCAGACGATGTGGACCAGTGATGCTGTTGCTCTGACACACACACTGTTCTATAGTAACTCTGTAAGTATATTAACTGAAGTTCCCAGACAGAAGTCTCATCGACATTGAACATCCTAAGAGGCTGATTAGCTGTCTATAACCTCAGTGATTGTGGAGAATTTTCATGCTGTAGAGACAGAGCCAAGTCATCTTAAGCTGGGAGCTCCTTAAATAACCATTTATTGCCTAACTCTGTGTGTGACCTGAAAGCTGTCTTTGTGACTTTTAAGTAAACACTTTTTTATTTGTTTGTTTGTTTGTTTCTGAGACAAGGTTTCTCTGTGTATCCCTGGCTGTCCTGGAACTCACTCTATAGACGAGGCTGGCCTCGACTTCAGAAATCCACCTGCCTCTGCCTCCCAAGTGCTGGTATTAAAAAGGTGTGAGCCACCACTGCCTGGCTTGGTAAACACTTTGTTAGTGTACCAAGAGATCCCTAACTTTTATCAACCTAAAGCCATCAGATGGCATCTGGGGCCACCAGCAGAGACTTCATGTTTGCTGTAACTTGCCTACGTAATGTATCCACCAAGGTATTTGAAAGGTGTTTTGATTTATGGCATGCTTTGCCCTGATACTATAAAAAAATCTGATGAAAATATCACCATAATGGAACATGGTTTTTGTGGTAACTTATGTTTGTGTTCACAAGTCATTAATATTTGGATGTAGACATCTCTTATTCCCTTTCAAATCACACTCATGTTTTTAACAATAACAGATAAGAGTCAATTCTACAACAACAAGTTTAGTAAATACATAAACCAAAAACAGTTATTTCTTCTCATTCTCAAGAGTTATATACCATCAATAACTATAGCATATCACTTTTATGGGACTTCCAGCACAGTACATTTATGAACCTCTGACTCTACATAGACCCATGAGTCTTGACCAGCAAGGTAACATTCGGAGGGATAGTGTATCCCTATGGAATGTTTTAGCTCATTCCTATAGTCTCTATTGTCCAAAATGTTGTTATGTATTAATTGTCTATACATTTTCTCACAATGCAAGGGAAAGAGAGAAAGAGCCA
>JADRCC010564538.1:0-10123 GCA_019843855.1 Hylomyscus alleni
CAATAATCCATAGTTGTTTTTTATATAATTAAATAACTCACAGGCACAAAACAATGATTGTAGAACTATCTGTCCAGCCTCTCTGGCTCCTGATCAGATTATGATCCGTGACCCCTTCATGTCATTGAAAGAGCTCTGACCGTACAAATGGTGTGCTAAGCACAGGAACGGGCACAGGGGTGGAGGGTGGGGGAGCACATGATACACAACGAACCACACAGTAAGAGATTGTTCCAAGACAAGTCTCAGTGGGTGCCTTAGAAGTGCTCATGCTTGCGAAGCAGGAAGATCTGTGGACTGTCAGTGAAACCCCAGACTAAAGCAGAAAAGTGTCCAAGAAGGTATCTCATCTGAGACAGGTTTCCACCTGCTGAGTAGCTTGGCTAGCCAGCCCCAAACACAACCCAAGGCTGCCTGCTTATTTAACAACTGTAGGCTGCAGAATCCTGCTTCTCTATCTTAGAGTCTTGAGAGAACCTCTGTCAGTGTATCAACACTGGGAGGATGTGCATTGGAAGTTGCAAAGTCAACCTGCATGCAGGACTCATGAGCAAGCCTTTGGAGATACCCAGAACATCAGGAGAAAGCTGCAGCCCTTCCCCAGCCGGGACTGTGGCTTGGGGACCCAGCCAGATGCTCTTTGGAAGAACCCTTGACCTTCCTCTGCAGCCTGATGAATATGCACTGTGCAGAGGGGTAGGCAAATGGAAGACCACATTACCTAGTGACCTCGGCTGGCTTCTGGAGCTACCTTCACTTCCATGAGTGCATTTCCTTGTCACTTGCCAGAGATCTGAGTGTACCAGCTTGCTGTGGTGTGTCCCCTGGGAACCAAATGAGGAGTTGAAGGGTCCAGACCTTGATGGTTGTTTGATACAGATAGGGTCCAGGCCCTGCCACAGGAGCTGTGAGATACAGCTATAGCCTGCGAGTGGCTGGTAGTGTGGGGGGAGGGGCTAGGCAGGCAGGGACCCTCTGCACACAGCCGCCTTTGACCATGCTAAATGAAACATTCTTTCCTTTCATTATCTTGTTGAAAGAGTGTGATTTCTAACCCAGGTGCAAGCAATGGCATCTCTCTCAAAGCAAGGACTTGATTTGTTACAAATTTAGGTATCTCTCTGTCCTTGCTACACACCTGTCCACCTCTGGCTTCGTGAGACAGGATCTCAGAGGTTTCTGGTCTAACTGTGGTTCAGAGAGAAAGGCTACTTGACTTGGGGACACACGGCCAGCTAAAGTAAGACAATCCTGGGGTACATCAATCCTGAGACACAATATGAGAGCTTTTGAATTATGCCAGGACTTTTGCAGACCAACATTCTGTTTTAATTTATAAGTCTGTCGGTGGTATACAATGAAATGAAGAGATGCTCAGTGTTGGAAATCAAGCTTGCATCCTCCTTCAGTGTAGCGGGTTTAGTGTCCCTTTCAGAGGCCTTACGTGACCAAGTCAGCGCTGGCAATAATTAAATTATTTAAGGCAGCTCTGGGGCGTGCAGGCCTTTAGTTCTCGCTACTCTGGGGGCTGAAGTAAGAAAAGTTACAAGTACAGGGCCTGCCTGAGTTGCAGAGTGAGTTGAAGATCAGCCTTCGTAACCCAGAGAGACACTGTCTCAAAAACTTAAGAGAGATGCAGTGATAGGGTTCTTAGCTGACTAGCACATATAAGGCTCTGGGTTCAGTCTCCAATACCGCTGAAAAAGAAGGAAAAAAAAAAACCCATCTAGCTCTTGTCGAATCTGCATCTCCCTAGAGGCTTGGACGGCCACTTTGGTCATATTGACCACCAGCAGCTAACCAAGCAGGCATGCCTCTGTCCTTGCTCCTCGTGACACTAGAAGATGTCATGGGAGATGGATGGAAATGCAGCTGACATATGATTGGTGACAACCAGCCCGCTCAGCGTCAAAGCCTCAGACTGGTAATAAACCCCCGGTTATCTCAAATCTCTGGAAAATCTGCTAGCTGGTGTTATTGGGGCCATGATTACAGTCGGGGAGAGAATTTACTGCAGGCCGACTCAGTGGCAGGTGCCTGGGGAATTAACCTTGGCCCCTGCAAGGAGATTAGGCAGAATCAATTAAGGCTGTAGGCAATCCCAAGGCGAAAGACAGACTTACTGCTCAACGATAGAAAGTCAGAAAGAAACTGGACCAGCAATTACACTGGGGGGCGGGGGGGGGGGCGCCTTGGGGAGGGAGAGACGAGAGAACTAACAAAACACACTGCATCGGAAATGTAGGAAAGACAAGGGGGGAAGAAATAATGCCTGCAAACATCTAAGCCCTTACCAAACTACTTTGTTAAATCAGTCTTTAATGAGGCCCTGGCAAGGAAGCAGAGTATTAGGGCAGGGCTTCGGAGGATGGCTCTTTCCTCTTTCTAAGAGGCCACCCTGGCAGTCCACAGACTAACTCAGAAAGTGCGGATTGCATGTCTGCAATTATTAAGGAATCAGCTAATGAATTTACCAAATGATTGGCAGTTATTCCAGGGGTCAAGGGGCTTAGGGAAGCCATGCATGAATGGGCTGCTGATCTCGTAAGGCAACACTTAAGGGAGTTCACAGAACTCTGAGCTACTGTTCAGTGTCCCAGGCAGTGCCGAGGAATTTCGTGCATGGTCATCGCTAGGTTGAGACTAACTTTAAGTGATGTAAAATGTTGGGGTGCATTCTAATGATGAGCTGCAGGGCAGGAAGTGGCCGTCGTTAAGCATCTGGACCAGGTCAGAGGGCCGACAGTTTCAATCAAGGCAAGCGTCAGTTTTCTGGCTCTATGTGGGTGGGCTGGCAGAGTCAGTAGGAAAGTTCTGCAAAAATGCTCCTCTACTCATGAAAGATGGGGCAAGCTGTAAAAAAATAGCATTTCCCAAGTCAGCTGAGCGGCATCTCCACGTGGCATGCTCCTTCTTTTCAACTGTTCTACTGTTCCCCCGTGAAAGCAGTACAGTCTCTAAACTACAGATGAAGAAACTGAGGCTTGCAAAGGTTGCTGTCCAGTTAGGGATGGAGGCCCTGGGCTTTCTGGCGGTACCAGTGATACATCTACAGTGAGCCAGGAGGCTCAGGAGACACACAGACATGAAAGACTCACAGCAGCTCTTGCTACCTGCAGGAGTCCCTGTATCAAGGAACTGACAATTCCATCAAGGATGGGGGAGGGGCGCATGAGGCCCCACCCTTTTCTGGGAAGCTCTAGGCCTTTAATGAATGGTTGCTGGGGCAGGAGAGCAAAATTTCTCAGTGGTAAGCTGCCTTTGTTTAACTAACCCCTACTCTTGCAGACAACCCTAATAAAATACAGTGCCCCCCCAAAGACATGAACGTAGGGGTGGGGGAGTCTGTTGGAATGAAGGGGTTCAGTGGGAGGGGGAGGAGGTGAGAGGACCATGAAGGAGATGTTCAGAGTACATCATATGCGTATGAAATTGTGAAAGGATGAATCAATTAAGAAAAAAAAAAATCCTGGGGCTGGAGAGATGGCTCAGCATTTAAGAGCACTGACTGCTCTTCCAGAGGTCCTGAGTTCAATGTCCAGCAACCACATGGTGGCTCACAACCATCTGTAATGGGATCCGATGCCCTCTTCTGAAGGTAGCAACAGTGTACTTCTATACATAAAATAAAATAAATAATTCTTTAAAAAAAAAACTTAAAAAAAAGCCATCATGAGGAAAAAAAAAAAAGAAAAAGAAATCCAAGTGTTTTGAAATTTACAAATTCCTATGAAAACAAGCACATTCTGAAAGATGCCAGGCAGGCACTGGAAACCCGGCGGTGTTCTGTTATTTAAAAGAAAACACACAAGCCTGCCAGGCACATCCTCCTTGCTTCTTCTCACCATTCTGAAAATGCCTATTAAAGGTCTACTGTGTGTAAATGCCTATTGAGGGCCTACTGTGTGGGAGAATCTGGGCCAGATGTTCTCAGAGAGGTAGAATAGGGGCAGGGATGTAAGACACAGGAAGAAAGGATCGCAGAGAGAACGGTGCTGAGAACAAGCCAGGCAAGGGGACATAGGCGGCACTATCTCCACTGCCCCTCGGGGGATTTGGAGCCAATTAGTTCTTTTCCTTGTTTTGTACATTTTGCAGATTATACACAGTGAGCATTATTATTTTTTAATTCAAAAAAGTTATTAGTGGGCTGACAAGATGGATCAGTGGGTAAAACCACTCGCCACCAAGCCTGATGACCCAAAGTTCAATCCTCTCGTGTTACAAAGAGAGAGCTGACTTCTGAAAGTTGACCTTTGACCTCCTTCACATGCTATGACATGTATAATGCTGCCCACCCCCTGGAGAGATAGAGGCATAACTAAGTGACTAAGTAACTAAGTAACTAACTAACTAACTAAGTGTTAAAAATTATTAGCAGAACATTTGCTGCATACCCATAATCTTAGCACTTAGGCCAGCCTCGGCCTACAGTGGATTCAAAGCCAGCCTGAGCTGCGGAGCTAGACTCTGTCTCAAGCACCATGGGAGGGATGAAGCTTAGTGGTAGATTATTTGTTTTCCCTGGGAAAGGCCCTGGGTTTGACCCTCAGCATCACCTGAAATAAAGAGCTATGAGATGAAAACCTACTATAACACACACAAGTTAGTAGGCAAGGTCGGACGGCAAAGGATGGGAACGGGGCTCTGGGGAGGGTGGGGCCTAGAGAAGTGCCAGGAAGGACTGTGCACACATGGGAAGCAGAAGTGTGGGCGTTGCTGCGAGGTGCAGAGCCAACGAGTGGCTGAGGTCAGGTTTTGGAGGACTCTGGAAGATATCAGGGACAGGGAGGCCTCAAGGCAATGGGACACCTGGCTCTGGGATAGATACCACTGGGAACATGGAGGAATAGAAGGCACTGCTGGGGGAGAAGAAGGGGTCAGCCAGCATGGATCCTGTCCATTCTGAGATTAAGACCTTCCCAGAGATGGGAAGTGGAAGTTTGGAGCAGGGAGCTGGGCAGGAAAGCTAGAGGGACCCAGAACCAGGTATTTGCCCATACCTGGAAGGGGTAATACAGAGTCGGGAGGCACTGGAGCTCAGGCCAAGAATGGGTTGTGTGCATCTTAAGACAGAGTGCACACAAGTACACACAAGGCCACAGGGGGCCAGCAGCACAACACTAAGCCAATGCCAGCTGCTTGCCTAGGGATCATCTATTACTATGGTTTGACAACTGCCACCCGCAGTCCTGATACGTGGACACTGGGTATCTGAGACCTACTCATAGCTTTTCAGAGACATATCCAATCACTCACTTTCTGGTGAGCCCCCAGGACTTCCTGGTTATTCCTTAGGCGAAACCAGGAGACTTCAGAAAGGGGAGCTGCAAGGATCAGTATGGCTCTTCCGGACTTGACACTGTCTAGATGTTACTGGGAAGTAGTGTGGCCTGTTCTCCCATGTAGGCCTGCATCTGGGCTCTGAGAATGGGGCCCAAACGCACAGAGAAGCACCACCTGGGTACTGAGCTTTCCTGCCAATGGATCTTTCCAGGCATGGCTCCCCCTCCTTGAAGGAGAGCCTCTCATAGTCCCCTTGGTGACAGCAACCACTGTCCTCTGGCTTCCAGGCCTGCCATTCTTTTAACCTTCAGCTGCACAGTGAAGGGAGAAGGCAGAAAAGGGGCCTTTTATAACCAAATTATCTTTGCGCATTCATCTGCCATTATGTTAATGCATGGCAAAGCCCGGCAGATGGTCCAAAGTCAATTACACTGGTGTTAAAAAGGGAGAAATTGACCTTTTCAGGACTCACTTGGATTCCCAAGCAGAGTTTGCAAACTCAAGCTCCAGACCCGGGATGGGGGCAGAGGCACAAAGGGACGGGAAGAGAAGAAAGAAGGACACAGTCAGGTGACAGCCCCGGCACTCTTGCTTATCACAGGCTGTCTTTCATACCTGCACATCCTTTCAAAGAGGCCGGCGTAACCATCACAGGTGGTCTTCTGCATCCTCAGAATGTTAGTGGGTTTGAAGGCCTGGCAGTCCTTCTCCTGAGCAGCCTCCACATCATACTCTGGAGGACAGAGGATGTGGCTGTGAGCATGCAAGGCTCCCAGGTGCATGAGGACAGCTAGCTCATCGAGGAAGGGATCGCTACAGAGCCCACAGCACGGCCTCCACCTCCAGCTGTGCTCAGGAGGAAATGGTGGTATGGATAGAATCGGGATTCCCAACCTAGCCAGATGTGGTCCACCTTTTGTGTAGGTGGCAAAAGGGACATCAAGGCCAAAGCGGAGAGGACCACCTGGCAGCCTTCATGGTACACACCCTTAATCCCAGCACTCAGAAGACATAGGTGGGCAGATAGCTCTTTGTGAGTTCAAGGCCAGCCTGGTCTACAGTGAAGCCTTGGCTAGGAGGGAAAAAAAGCTGGTGGTGGTATAGGGAAGAAGGCAGCCACCCTCAGGTTCAGACCTTGGGTGAGTACATTTTCTAAGTTGTACCTGGAGGACAAAGAAGAGCCTTGGGAAATCCAGGTGGGACACTGGCTGTTCTTCATGTCAAAAGAACAAGGGTCCATCCCACTACTCAGTCAGCCACCATCTCCCCTATTTGCAAGCTTCAGCAAGAAGTAACAGGCCTTTGACAAGCCCTCTCTGTGACTTGACAGGACCTGGTGAGAATCCTTTAACTGTCTCACTAAGAGTGGTGGGCAGTTGTTCAGGCCCAGGTCCCGGAGATGGCTAGGAGAACCCTGGGAGTAGGTGGAAGCCAGTGGCCAAGGACACAGGTGGGACAGCAGGAGACAGGGAGATGAGCGCCTGCCCTTGCTAGCACTTGTCTTAGGACCTTCTGGTGTTGCTACTGTTTTTCATACAGCTGTGTGTTCCTCAGCCTGTGGCCACCCTCTTGGAGACAGCCCATCCTGGGTTCTCATCTCTGTAGAGCAGGCTTACTAGGGTTGCCTGGACCCAAGGACAGCAGCTTCTGGGTGAAGGTGTAGTTGAGGAGGGTAGTTTTTACCTTCCCCTGTTAGTCTTTGGTTACTTCACGCACTTCTCCCTGACCTAGCTCCTCACTTTTAATGAGGCAACAGAAACAGGAACCTGAAGGAAGTGGGCATCCAGGGTCCCCAGGGCTACCCCTTTAGTGGCATACCTATATGGTGGCAGATCCAGATCCAGATGGCTCTGACCCTTTCCAGATCGCTGTGGGCTTCCTGGAGCAAGTCACTCACCAGCTCATTCAGGCCACTCTTGACTGTCACCTGGGAGCAGAAAGATCAGACTCTATTAGGGGCCAGGGGAGGATGGGAGTTTAACACCCGCCAGCTGTGGCCAGCTACTCTCCTTCCAGTCAGGAAGCTAGAGCAGGGCCCAGGAGGGCAGAGGGTGTCTGGGGATAAATAGTGTGGAGGGAGGGGAGCTGGACAGGGCGTGTGTGCTGGCCCAGTTGAATCTCAGGCGCCAGAGCCACCTCTGCTTTCCTCTTCTTATCTGGGGCCAGCGAGGCAGGTATCTGGGTAGCTACAGCAGTCTGTGGTCATGGTTAGGATTTACTAAACCTGATCTGTGCTGGCTAGTTTTATGTCAACTTGCCACAAGCTAGAGTCATTTGGGAAGAAGAAATCTCGACTGAGAAGATACCCCTGCCAGATTTGGTCTGTGGACAAGCTTGTCTCATTGATGTAATTGATGATTGACGTGGGAGGCGGTGTCACCTCTGGGCTGGTGGTCCTGAGTGCTGCAGGAAAGTAAGCTGAGCAAGCCATGGGAGCAAGACAGTAAGCAGTGCTCTTCACGACCTCTGCGCCAGCTCCAATCTCTATGAGTTCCTGCCTCCATGTCCCTGGATGAGGGACTACAAGTTATAAGATGAAATGAACCCTATCCTCCCGAGGTGCTTTTGGTCATTGTGTTTCATCACAGCAAGAGAAGAGTAACTAAGGCACCACCTATGGGTTTAACACAACCCGTGGGCCTTCTGTTCCTCACCCACACTGGCGGGGTTTAAATGTGCAACGTCCCCCTTCGGCTCATGAATCTAAACACTTGGTCCCTAGCTGGTGGCATTCTTTTAGAAGTTGTGGAACCTTCAAGAGGCAGAGCCTTGCTGGAAGACATAGGTCACTGGAGGTCAGGCCTTGAGGTTTTATAGCCTGCTCCATTTCCTGTCTGTTTTCTTCCTGCCTAGGGTCGTGATTTGCCTAGCCACCTTCATGCTCCGGCTGCCAGTCCCCTCCCTGCCACCAGGCACAGTACCCCCTCAAACTGTAAGCCAGCACAAACTCTCCCTCCATCAATTCGCCTCCTGCCAGTTGTTTGATCACAACCATAACAAAGTAACAAAGTAACCAAGTAACAAAGTGACAGTAACAAAGTAACAAAGGTACAAGGTGAAAGGACAGTCATAGACTCTCCATCTGGTTTACTCAGGGTATTTTCAAGAGAGGCCAGGAGGTAGGTCTTTTTTTATCCTGACTGGGGGAACTCCAAGTCACCCTTGGGGACCTTAGCCAGGGTGTCAATTCTCCTACCTGTGAGGCAGAGGCATCCAGTTTTTCAAAGTGTCGGAGGTCCAGGGGCATGGATTTCAAACTGGATCTGTCCCAGGGATAGGCTGTTAGCACAGAGAAGCCAGGTCAGTATGGGGACCCCTGAGAAGGGCTGTGAACTCAAGCCTAATAGTCACTTGGAAGATCCATGGTTCTTTAACCTTTCTTACACTGACCCACTCATTCCAAGAGCTGTATCTCCTGTACCTCCTAGAAAAGTTTCTGTGGACAAAGTGGTCTGGGAACTGGGACTACCTCTGTGGTCGTCTTGAAGATCCACAGGGAACTTGAAGATTATTTTGATGACCCTGGAGATTCAGCACTAAAAGCCGTGGCTAACACAATTGTGCCCAGACAATTACTGAAGGAATGCTGTAATCCACTTCCCCACCCCTGATAAGTAGCTTTAGTTTTTTTTTTTAACTTTCCATAAGAAAAGCAATGTTGCTGGTCCCTGGTATTCTTAATTAGGGAGGATCCATGGCCAAGTGCTTGGTGGAAGGTACCTCAAGGCATGGTGGGTATAAGAAAGCTTGGCAGAGCTGGCCACCTGGGTCCCATAGGAGGCTCCCAGTCGGAGACCTAGACTAGTCAGGCCACAGAGATAGAAAGGAAGAGCGAAAACAGAACTCTGATATTGGTTTATGGCCAGTGTCTATCTAGGTGTTCCCACTGGATACAGGAGTGCCCCAGTCAGTTCTGGGAGGCAGATCTAGGACTCAGGAGGTGACATCATCCTGGCTCTTATTTACCCATAGAATTGGGACTGGGATCTCTTAGCGCAGATATAACCATCTAGTGTGGTCCAAAGGTGGCTATACTTCGGCCGCCCCCACCAGAAGGTGAGTAACTGGCCAGCTCCTGCTGAGTGCCTCATGTCTCAGAGTTCTCCTCAGCCTGCCTCGCCATCACTGCCCGATAAGAGCGCCAGAGTGACAGGCGGGTATCAGGGGGGCTTTCACAACACACGGGCTTAGGGCTTCCGCTCAGGTCAGCTCTTCCCTGTCTTCCTGTTTAGAAGGATGGCACTTCTAAAATGGTGTTAAAATTTCTATTTTATTAGTTCCTCCACTCCTGGTTCCATTTTTACAATATTTGATATTTTATATTCAAAATACCCATGATGATTCATGCCTCATTAAATCTACCTTCCGAGCAGATTATATAAGAATCAAATAGGAGAATATGATTTTATAGGAAGATACTTAAAACACCAGGAGCATTAATTAACTTACTCTGATTTTAAGGCCAAATAAAATAGGCAGGTGTGCATGAAGCCATAGTTAGCATCTGGCCTACCAAGGGGGAAACTGAGGCTTAGAGAAGACGAATTAGAGGAAAAAGCAAGATTCCAATCCAGACCATCTATCACTTTATATCATCCCATTTAGTGTTTCTTTCTCTGCCTTAACATGCTACCCACATGTTCCCTATCTTATAAACACTTGACACTCCATTTTATTTATTTATTCATTTATTTATGTTTGCATTTTTTGTCACAGTAGGGATTGGACCTTGCACATGGTGGGAAAGCGTTCTGCCACTGAGCTATATTCAAGTTCCCTGTCTAAGTTTTCTTCTCTCTCTCTCTCTCTCTCTCTCTCTCTCTCTCTCTCTCTCTCT
>JADRCC010564540.1:0-11129 GCA_019843855.1 Hylomyscus alleni
TGAAAGTAAAATATTTTTCTTTCAAATGAGTCTGAGAAGGTAAACAGGAGCTTTAATGTCTTAGTTGTCTAGGATTTTCATAGCATGTAGAGGGAGGACATATGTAGGGTCAGAAAGGTCAAGAATTTGGTAAAGTATTTGGAAAGTAAACAATTGAAAAGGTTGAAAGTGTATCTGCTCCAATCCTGTGCGGTCCAGACCAATAAACTTCAGTACTCTTTGTACCGGCGTTTCTATTCCTTACTTGGTAGTGGGGGAGTTGCATTTTACAGGAGTGATGGGAACAGTCCTTCGCCACTCAGCAGACAGGCTGAACTCCTGAATCAGGAAGTGCAGGGGCAGGAAAGGGGACATGGGCTGAGTGGTTCAGCTTGTACTGGAGACAGAAGTGAGCCTCACTGTGAGTGTATGAGCTTTAGCTTAGAGAATGAAACTGACTATGGTACCTAGGGATCTAATCTGGTGGATACTGCAGAGGACGTAGGTCCAAAATTGAGACTTTAGAAATGTCTCCAAAATTCTGCTTCTGGAACCTTTGTGTTAATAACCCAGGTCAGTGACATGCCATCCCAGCTACTGACGACAAAGGTGTCAGGACGGGTCTTTGTTACACACTCAATATTCTTGATCACTGTAGAAGTAATGCTTCATGCTTGCTTATATGGGCTGCTTGCCGATGGCTCTCTGTACAGGTGTGTACAATGACATGGACACTTGACAGTTTGGAAAATTTTACATTGGAAAATGTAAAACCCTACCTTTGGGGAGAAAATGAGGATTACTAAGTCTCTCTTGTTTTTATTTCCAAAATATTTAGAGACTGGTAATCTTCAGTAATAATCTGTTTCCAAGAGTTCTGTGATACAGTGTTGTTAACAGCAGCAGTGCCTGTGATCCAGGGCATGTAAGAAGATAGGAATGCAATGTAGTAAGAAAATATACATAAGAACACACTGGTGTATCCCGAAGCGTGCTATAAAAGGTCAGCTGTGATTTTTTTTTCACAATAGTAAGTGCCAAAATGACTATAAGTGCTACCAACATTCCAAGTGACGAAGGGTTTCTAAAACCAAAGTGGGTTTATTCTGAGAGAGTTGAAGGTAAGATGGAATTTTATTCATAAGAACCACTATTATAGCATAGCAAGATTTCCATCAGAAGTGTGAGGCAGTTCTGTACATGATGAGTTTGGGGGAATTTCGAGCAGAATTGACTGGCTGATACATAAGGTTGAAAGAACAACCCAGAGAGTGGGCCTAAATTCGTCAGCCTGATTATTACGATTACAAATCTTAATGCTAAAGTCCTATGTTTGAGTTAAAGAAACTACCTACAGTTTTAAATTCACAGCAATATATTTCTATACTCCTCTGCAGTCTTAGGGCTGGGCAAAGAGATTGCACAGTAAAGTACTTGGTTCTGAAGTATAAAGACCAGAGTTTAGATTTACAGAACCCAAGTGAAAAGCTGAGTGTGATGGTGGGTATCTGTAACCCCAGCAGTTGGGATGATGAGACAAAACCCGGCCAGTTACCATAGCCAAATCATCAAATCATTTGCCCTACGTCTAGTTTCCTGACATATTTAGCTTCTAAAACCTGACCATATTCAAAGCCATAAGCATGCCTTTTCCATGCTAATGAGATGAGTGATTTTTATAGTCCCAGAGTTGTGATAGGGAAGGGTCCTGTTGCCTGAGGAACCTGGTCATAGAATGACAGAATTTTCAGCTTTGGACATCCATCAACATACAGAGAGGAAAGGGTTTTAACCTTGAGCATCAATGTTTGCATCAGTGCATCATTGCATCAGTGGTCATGGGCAGAAATATTTATACCTATGAAATGAAGCGTTCATAAAGTCTGAAATGGACAGAATTTGGAGAGCTTCTCACTAAGTGAACATATGGAAGATTCTGGATGGTACTGACAAATCCATTGTCCAAAAACCTTTGCCCTATATTTCTTCAGCTATATTGTTCCTACTATACATTTAAATATGCCAATTTCCATAATGAGGTCTTCCTTTGAGTTCTCTGAGTCATCCTAGCAAATTAATCAAGCCCAAGGAGGAGATCATGAGGTCTCTAGATTGTAGATGCTTTCTCAGAAAAACAGGCGGGGTGTAAGTGTGTGAGAAATCAACCATACCCTGTAACCAATGTTCCAATCATATAATTATGTAGTTGATTGCTCATGCAATGAGACCCTTCCCTCCCTATTCAGAAGAAATGAACCCTCTCCTTACCTTGTGGGAGATTGAAACTAGGGATACCCAAATGAATCTACTGAACTATTGAGAGCTTGTTTCCTGGTTAGTAGGGGGAAAACATGCATTTCACACTTGTTGGTTACCAGGGGTCACAGGATTGCTGTTCTATATATGGAGTAGAGCACATGTTACAAAGAATGAGAAGGGCAGGAGAGAGATCCAGCCAAAGTATTCATTTTTATATTTGATTTCATCTCATATCTATAACATATATAAATCTTTATGGCAGCAAGATTATTCTGCCTGTCTCACAGTACATATTTAAAAATATCTCCCTAGATACTATCATATTGAGGAAAAAATACCATCTCAGATGCCTGAAATTCTTACTTTATATTTAAATGAATCAAAGGCCTATTCATTACATTCCACTCAAGCCTTTATGAACATATGTATAAGATAAACATACTCTGAAATTTCTACCTCGATTCTCCAACTTATCTGTCAAATGCAGCTTGCCTTTTAGTTTGAGAATATTAAATTTGACAAGGAGATGAAGAGGAAGGTCTAGAGTGGAGGAACTCTTTAACATATTTTGAGCTTCAGCCCCTGGTTTCTTCTTACCCTTTGGATGTGAGGGTAGTCCACATGTTCCTGACACCTTTCTGGATGAAGTGTTGCCCTTGTGCTGGAAGAGTGTGATGCAAAAATGCATGGGAAATTCTATGATTCTTAATCAAGAGTCAGTACATCACAGGAGGGAAACAACAGCTCTCCCTGGGGGAATTTGATCTATTCTGGTCAAAAGGAAAACTAGTATATTTTCAAGAGAGAAGAGATTAGTTTCAAGTGCTATGTTCAGAAACAATTCCAGCTTTGGGCAAGATTTATTTCACTTGATGTATCCCCTGTACAGAAGAGAGCCCTTTCCCTTCAGTGGCCCCTGAAAACCCTCACTTAGGTTATGACCACAATTTATATGATAAAAGGGCTATAAATGCAAAATTTAGGGAGAGTGATATTTTTTAATGCGTAAAGCTTTGAAAAATACAACATAGGTTTTAAATGGATGTTGAATTGAAGTTTTTAGGAGAAGAATGGCCTATCAAGTCATCTATTCCTTGCACAGAGAAAATTAGATTCTTTGTCAGGGTCTAGAAGTCATAGATTCGTCATTAGACTAAGCATACTGCTTTTGGTTTTTACTTGGTTGTGCTTATTTAAGACATTAAAATTCATCACTATTCCTACTTTTTATATTTATGTTTACTCTGCATTTTGTAGTGTCAGCATATGAAGTTAGAAGTACATGAATACATATTTATGGTATAGATTTTTCTCCCTCAATTCAAGCTACAGTTTTGTTTATCATAAAGTAATTTTACCTCCAACATATGCCACCTTATAGAGCAGACAGGCTCTTCTGTCTTCATTGCCTCACCCCACCAAGAAGTATAGTAGTAGCAACTTCAACTTATACATGTCAGTGATAACTTCTGCCTTTCTGTTTTTGCTTCATGTATCTTCATTAGAAATTGGACCCTTGTGATGGTTAATCTTGATTGACAACTTGATGAGATTACCTGGGAGACAGGTGTATAGACATACCTGGGGTAGGTTATTTTAATTAGGTTAATTGGGATTTAAGACTTACTCTTACTCCATGGGTGAGCTTAATTACTGGGCTGGGCCCTATGCTATATCAAGGGAAGAAAGTGGCTGGGCACAAGCATCCATTGCTTCCTGCTAACTGATTGTAGATGCAGTACGATCAGCTGCCACAAACTGAGTCAAAAACCCAAACAATCCCTTTGTTCCTTAAGTTTTTTCCTGGGTCACATTTTGTCATGGCAATGAAAAAGGAAGATACCCCTCCTTTTCTCTTGCTCCATTTGCTGTTGCTATAAATCCCAGACTGAATAACTCATCTAAAAAGTTTATTTAGCTTATGACTCTGGAGAGCACAGCAGCATAACCTTATTGGCTTCTGGTCAAGGCCTCTGTGATGTACCATTCTGTGGCAAGGCATGAAAGGACAAATGAGCTCATACTAAAGAAAACCAGGAGGGACAACCTCAGTTTTTAACAACTACTCTCATGATAACTAGCAGTGCCCGTATAATCTTGTCATCTCTCACTAGGCCTGTCTCCAATACCCGTGCATTAAAGATCAAGCTTTCAACTTTGAGTGAGTCCAGCCACAGCTCCTTTACACACACACACACACACACACACACACACACACACACACACACACACACGCACACATACACACGCACACACACACGCACACATACACACGCACACACGCACACGCACACACGCACACACACGCACGCACGCACATACACACGCATGCACAAAAGTGTGAAAGAAGAGGGAATCTATCCTTTACCAGTGAACAACTTTGGTCCTCTCTCTGTCCTTCCTTCATGGGACAGGGAGGATGGGCCTCATGGATCACTTAAGACAGGGTTCCATTACCTGTTGTCACTTGAGGTGAGATCAGTCTCAGCCAATCCTATGGCAGCTGTGGTATTAGATGACAGAGCAGACTCGCAGTGGGACAGCCATTCTGGACAATTTACTTCTGTTGCCCTTGCTCTCTTGAGCCTTCAGTAGTGGAAAGGCTCTGGTCATTTGGGAGTGTTCCCTTCTGCCATTCACCCAGTGATTCTCAGAGACTACCTCCCACTCCAAGGAAAGAGAAAAGAAGAGAGATGAGTAACGTTCTTAAGAGGCCATAGATTAACAGCTTCAAAAGTCAGAGGCCTTAAGACAACATTGAAATATTCTTCCTGTGCTTTTGAAAATTAATACATGTATATGTTATTATTTGGATATGAAGTTTCCCACTTTAGCTTGTTCCTTAATGATGGTATTATTTAGAGATGTTTTGGAAGCTGATAGGAGATGGAAACAAACTGCACAAAGTAGGTAATAGTGAGCGCCTTTGAATCTTAGACCAGACCATAGGCCCTTTCAACTATCTGTCCCTCTCAACTATCTCTCTGCTATAAGTTAGACAGCATCTTTCTTTGCATGTTCCTGTTACCACAATGATCTACCCATGTGCTTGTTGGTAAAACACTATAGACTGAACTCTTTAAAACTATGTACCAGATTTAACTCCTCCCTCAGGATGTTTCTATCATGCAGTTATCAAATCAATGGGAATAGCAACTAACACAACATGTATGCATATTGTTATCTGTGCAAGTATGGTTGTATATGTGTAATTGTATATATTTTGTTTAGGTGTGTGTGCATGTGTGCACACACATGCACCATTGTTATTATAGGGAGTAGGATATTCCTTTACTTTTTAGGTATTCTGGAGTTTGTCTCCTGCTAGCGAAATAGTTTATAATTTTGTTAGATGGTGGATACAGTATAAAGAGGGGCCTTGTAAAGAAATGTAAGTAGAGATCTAAGGAGAGTCTCAAAGCAGTTTCCTTCAGCGACACTCTCACCCTTTAGAGATTAGGGGGGAATGTCAGAAGCATTGAGTAACTTACTTAGAGTTCCTGCTTGCCAGTGACAAAGTGTGGGTCTAAGCTGGGGATTCCCATCTCTGCATTTAGTTCTTAAATCCCTGTGGTAGGAAACTGTGTCAGTTATACACTTCTTATAGCTTCTTATAACAAATCAAGACTGAAATTCGTTCAAGATTCCATATATAGAATTTTGGCAACTTTATTGCCTGTGTTTTGTTTTTTTATTTTTATTTTTTTAAATTAACTAGTTGGTGCAGAGTTGGTGACTGGAGAGATGGCTCAGTGGTTAAGAGCACTGACTGCTCTTCCAAAGGTCCTGTGTTCAAATCCCAGCAACCACATGGTGGCTCACAACCATCTGTAATGAGATCTGACACCCACTACTGGGGTGTCTGAAGGCAGCTACAGTGTACTTACATATAATAAATAAATCTTTAGAAGAAAGAAAAAATGCTGAGATGCTGTTTGCCTTGCATTTCACGTAAATACGCTGTGTTCTCCCTTCCATTTTCCCTCTTGATCATTGCTATGTGTGAAGAGGGGTGCAACAATGTGACGGAAAGCTGTGCAAAGAATTTTCATGGTTTAGATTGTTCTTCAATGATTATTAAGGAAAATGCATGGGAAGATGCTTTGCAAAAACCCTGAGTTCAGCTAGCAGGCCTAATTTCCAACTGTCTTGTGTCTGTCTCGCTGCAGCTCGGGGCTAGTCTACAGAGAGCGGCAGACTCAGAGGCCCACACTCTTTGTCCTTTCACAGTGGTAAAAGGCCATGGTGGCTTTTACCTGCTGTTTCCCAACTCTCAAAACCCTGCAGAAGAAAACCTCAGTGCTATCATGATTCATGGAACTGTGTGCTATGGTGTACTGAAGGGATAAAATGAACACGCGAAACAGAAGAGCTCGTCAGGGACTGATCCACCGTTGGGCTCAATGCCAGGAAGGAACACGTGACTTTGATGTGCTCGCAGGTCACACTGAAATGGAGGTGACCCCCAGGAACAGTGTACTATTCCCCTTGTGCACTGATTTTTTTATTATTATTTTTTGTTTTTATGGTCTATGAGCACAGTAGCTGTTCAGAACCTGGATGTGTGTGAAGAAATTAATTACTAGTATGAATTGTAGTGATGCTATTGCCATAAGAATGACTTGGAAGTGACTTCCATTACAATGCAAGTCCTTTGCTGGTGTGTGAAGCCTTTAGTCTCTCCCTGCTTCTGATGCGCTCATTACTCGGTTCAGAACACTGGCTGTGAGTACCATCTGTCAGTGGTGGGGGCAGCAGCAGCAGCAGTAGCAGCAGCGGCATCTGTCTTTCTGTCAGCTGACAGCTGTGTTAACTCTCATTGAATCACCTGAAGGCCAGTAGGTGGTCTGTGGCTCAGGGGAGTGGCCTCTGTCCTGATGCCATTGGTAGGTGGTAGTGCCCACCTTTTCACGGTGGAACAGTCCAGCCTGTGTGCTAAGTGCTGCCTTTCCTCAAGCAGTGCATCCCAAACTTCTTAAATTCTATGACACTCTAAATCTTAATGGTTCATCGTGCTTTTCCTTCCTGATAATGCTGTCAAACTGTGAGCATTGAGTGAGTACACTTAGAGCAGCTCAGGATGGGATTTTCTGTTTAAGGATGCTTAAGGTAACACTGGAGCGAACCATGTTCTTTCTCTTCTCCAGTTTATGTCCTTTTCAGAACCTACCAATAGGACTTTTCTATGAGAAGGAGGTTGCAGATGCAGTTTGCTGCATTGAATGCTAGGAGAGTAGAGTGGCCTCTGATCCATATGACTGGTATTCTTATAAAAGACACAGACCACAGAGGGAAGGAAGTTATGTGATGTCCCAGACAGAGAATTAGACTGCCACCATTCAAGGGATGTCAAGGATTACTGGCAACCTGCTGAAACTAAGAAAGAAGTCTGCATCAGATTCTCCATGGAGCGCATCAGGGGGACATGGTCTTGTCAACACCTGGCTTTCAAACTCGCAGCTTTCATAACTGTGAATAATACATTTATTTATTTTTTTGTTATTTTAAATCATCTAACTACAAGTAATTTATTATGATGGCTCCAGGAAACTAATACAGACTACTATACTCCATGTCCCCACTGGGAATCTGTACGTGTTTTGGAAGTTATGTTTGCAAGCTCTAAGCACAGTGGCTGTGTAGAGTTTGTTGAGCAAGCATGGGTTTGGATGTTGCTTCTTAGAAAATATCATGGGGCCGGGGATAAAGGAAGAGAATAAATCTCTACTTCATCCCTGTAGCCAGCCACTTATGTAAACTGTTAAACACATGTCCTGAGTGTTCATAGTGTAGATCTAGCAAGCACTGGGATGCAGATGTGAAAGAAGTATATGCAGAGCCTGCCCACCTGGAATTGGTAATCAAGGGGAAAATGATGGGTGCGAAGGCAGGCATGTGGTTGTGCTGAGTTAAGAGTGTGTCTGAATTAATAATAATTAATCCACCCATTTTCTAGATCCTTCAAATACTTACCTCATTCTGTCAGGTCTATATGAGTTAATCTTCCTTTTGCTTAATTAAATAATTATTAACTTATGAATTTTAGTCACATTAGCAAAGCTCCCTTTATTTTTCTATTGTGCTAATTAAAATTACCGGGGAGATGATAAAAAGACGTGGGTAACATGGAACATTTTGAAATCTCCCATCATAGCACCCAGGACTCCCCTCTGTGGACTAGAGTAGTTTGTATTTAGTCTTTATTTTGTCTTTTGGAGAGTATTTATTAATGTGCATGTAAAAGGTGAGAGGTATAGAAAATCAGCCCTGGATGTAGGTACAATCAAGAACTTCTCAAACCAAGTGGTATGCCTGGAATTCATGCTATAAAATTCTTTCTTGTGGGGGACTGTCTTGTCCATTCTAAGACATTTAGCAGCAACCCTGGCCATTGTTGTTCACATACCAGTAGCACCTCTGTCCTGCTTATGACAACCAAAAATTATGCTAAGCATTCACACGAATAGAAAACCCTTCCTGGATTGAGAACCACTGTATTGGATATGCAGTTGGTTTTTTCTTACTTCCCAGAAAGACATAAAACCATAGATTTGTGTTCTAAATAGGATACAGCCATGTGGAGCCTACAAGCTCTTGCTTCTCTGATTTTTTTTTTCATTCTGAGAGTTCCTTATTTATAGAGCTATGAGATGAAAAGTGTATAGTGGTGTTAATGCAGTGGGTGTGCTTCCCACACGGCCTTACTTATGCACGTTTATGCCAACGAAAGATTATATTAGCACATTTCCCATGTTTTATACTCTTGTCTGAGTTTATAATCAGGCTATGTTATAAGAGGGTTTTGGTTCTGCTGTAATGTGTGTCAAATATTCCCCCAGATATATTGAATGCATAAGTCAAAACTTTTTAATAAACTCCGTGTTTTGTGTTCTAGCCACTTACTTGGAAATGAGTGGCTTAGTGTGTGACTGAGTAAAAGTCACGGTCCAGTTCAGGAATTACAAATCTCAGAATCTACTTTTTTCTCCCTTGTTTTGCTCTAGGCAAAGGCAGCTCAAGCATCTCATCCGACGTGAGTTCAAGCACAGATCACACACCAACCAAAGCCCAGAAGAATGTGGCCACCAGCGAAGGTAGGCATCGCTGCTCTTCCTATCTCCTCTTCCCTTTCACAGAGCTGGCCATCTGAAAGACAGAGAATGGGGAAGATTTCCTCCTAGTCTACTGCATGAGAGCCTATCAGATTGTTAAAAAGGAGAAGGCAATGATGTCCCAAGGTTTGCTTTGGCTTCACTATTGGTATTGCCATTGAAGTTGGTTTGGTGGGATTTAAGTGACTTAATGTGAAGGCAGATGGCATTATTTTGCCAACACATGATAGGCTGACTCAAGCAAAGTCACTCTGACATCAGATACCCATGTTCCAATATGGCAAAATGGTATGTTATAACAGCGTTTGATACAAGTTCTAAATTCCTGCAAGAATGTGCAGAATACTTGTTCCTTAAATTCAGGCTGGTGCTGATAGGAGGTTTTGATTAATCATGGAAGCTCAGGATATGCAAAAAATCTGTTTCATTGTTTAAATAATATGTGGTAAAACACCACTATTCAACATGACCATTTGTGCATCTATGGTTGATGAAGGGTTCTGTGGTTGTATCTGTGGAAGTACACATTGGAATTCAGTTGCTTCCCAAGAAGCTTTGAGCTAAAACTTGATTGAGTGAGGAATGTTTTCTATGGTATTTAGTAGAAAGTTAACCCAATTTTTTTTTTTAATCTTAGTGTGAAATACAATAAATCATGGCCTTTCAGAGTAAGAGTTCTCTCTGAATTAATTATCCAACAAAGGTTTTTTTGTGCCTTTTATGCTAGAAGGCATTTTAAATAGCGTCAGCTGACTTGCATATTTCATGCTTCCAGGTTTTCTCGGATGTACAGGGTGCTAAGGAAGCTTGTGTCCAGTTTTGTTTTGGAGGCTTAGTTTCTGCTGCTCCAGCATCAGGAGTCGTTATCCCAGGCTGACATCGGCCATTGCTTTCTGATGTTCTGTTCATCTCTATTGGGACCCATGTACTGATGATGATGCTTTTTCTCCACTGGTTTCTCTTCTCATAGTCTATGTCTGGTGTCAGGGAGCACAAAATGTCCTTGTCAGGGCATTAGACCAGTGTATAGGTGGCTTGGATGGCCGGATTATATTCATTTGTGTTTAGACCCTTGCATTATTTCTTGTGCATCAGCAGCTTCTAAGGCAGATGGATTGGTGTGTTCTATGTAGCACAGCAAAGGGCCAGGTAGCAATCCAATTTTAATTTTCCGCTAGCTAAGTTAAATAGGGGCATTTGATCATTCTTGAAATTCAGTGAAGGCAATGAGCAATCCTCACTGTTTGGTTCTAACCACTCACTTTGGGGATCTCTGTTCCAAGAAAACAGAATGAAAATGGCTTCCATTTATTCAGAGTGGTTGTCTTCAGCCAAGAGTCCCTTTTCTGAGATTCTCAATGCTTCACACTAGTATATGGGAGTAGCTCCTGCCACACCCGTGTGTCTCTTATGAAAATGGTTAAATTTTTAAATAACTTATGTTTGCCAGTGTTGATGTTTTCTCATTATTCTCTTTTCTCCCTTTAAGCATAGAAATTGCTGGTGTTTTTTTGAAAGAATTGGGAAAAGATATTCTAGGGTTTTTTGTACTTAAAAATGTTGCTCTCTATGTTTAAAAATAAAATAAAGAAAGCCAAGGGGCCTCAAGTTTCTTTTTCTTTTCCCTCCCTACAGCCCCAGGGAGAGGTACTGGTTCCCACAATAATGTTTTATACATTTTGTCATGATTGTATTTTATGACATTATGAAAATAATACCAGGGTAAAAGACTACAAAAATTTGACATTCTTAGGAAACCAAATTTTTACTAATGGGCTA
>JADRCC010564541.1:0-10200 GCA_019843855.1 Hylomyscus alleni
TTTCAAAGCTCTTTCTTCTTTGGCTACTCTTTGTAGTTTCTTCCTTTATAGTATAAGCTCTTATATTGGAGTTGGTAAGAACCAACACAAAAGCTACCTTATTTTCACCTCTATGCCATTTTCATTAAACCATCTCCTCATTTCTCATTTTTTCCAATCTGGTGATCACTCAAGCCCAATTTTCTATGTTCCATTCTTACCCATCCAGATACATACTTGAAATTTCCTCTACTGTGATTCATAGAATTCAGAAATGTAAATTTCCTAAGTCCATGCTTTAAATTACGTCCTTAGGCCCAGAGCATGAACTCCGAATGCCTGGAAATTTTCTTCAGTTCTCTATTCTCCTCCCTGTCAATATAACATCCAACTTCTTGAACTCTGCATCCGTTACCTAAAGACTTTCTTTGACAATGGATTATCTCTGGCCAAATGTTAGATAATTAATTACGTTTGAAAAAGCCACAGCGAGTACAGGTGAGACTAAGTATGTAAATGCCTTTCGTTAGAATTCTTGGATTCTTAATTTGTATGCTTCTCAAACAATTATGATAATTTCCAGAGTTCATCTGTGGCATTTTGATTAATTTGTCATGGTGTTAATCTAAGACCTAACTCACCCACTATTGACTTTTTTGCTTCCCCTTGTTACTTGCTGTCAATGCACTAACAGTGTCCTTAGATAACCTCCTAAGTAGACTCAGAGCTGAGCTACATGTGATTTTATTTCCCCATGTTGTATTCACTATGCAGTCTGGAAATATAGACCACTATTGTTCCCCCCACTTCCTGTCTCCCTGACTGTGAGTTCACACACTGTAAGTAGGAACAGTAAAATGAGTCTTACGCTCTTCTCTTCATCACTAGCATTGAGTCTCACACAGAAGGCTATCTTTTAGAAGCATTGAGGTCACCTAGTTCTAATACGTATGTTAGTTCTAGAGACTGTGAAGCATTGCCCAACATTCTCATCCCCTTCCACACCACTTTCTACAAAGAAGCCAGCATGATCTTTGTAAAGTAATTCAGTTATGGTACTTCAAAGTTTGAAATGTTTAAAAGATTCCTGTTTCATGAAGGAGACACCAAGCATCTTCCTCTGCTCCATAAGGCATACTATTTTCTGCCTTTAATATGTCTCCAAAAATCATTTTAATTAGAGGTTCTCAATTAACAAAGGACTGAGGTATCTCTTTTTGTTTTTGTCGTATATGAACATTTGTCATGTGAGTACCTGTATGCATCTATTCCTTTCTGTCTGGGATAATCTTCCGTGTTCTGACCTTATGTGGTGACTGACTCAAAGAAGGTGTGCTCATACATTCTCACCCACCTACACACACACTTTTTTTGCTCCCACTGTTGAAATCAAAACTATAACCTTGAGAATGCTATAAGAGTTAAACTACTCTAACTCTGAAACATGTTCCGGGTTCAAATTTGTTTTCTTTCATTATATCATTCTGAGGAGGAAATTTGTATATACACATACTACTATAAAGTTCATTTGTTATTAGTATTTTCCCATTCCTGAATTACAGGCTGTGAAGATAAGCACTGTTTCTGCTACTATTGAATATTCAGTATCTACCATGGAGTCTGAGTTCTAGCAAGCCCTTAATAAAATTTGTTAAACAGGTAAGAAAAATGTCTTGAAGAAAATGACACTGTAAATATTATTCTTCAAAACATTTTGTTTTCAAGTGCCAGTGTAGAATACAGGTACAGAATAATTTATTTTTCTTCAAATTAGTAATATTATATCTATGTGACATATTTTCATACACACAAGTATATAATTTCAAAATGTATTAACTTTTAGAAACAATATTTTTTAATTGTGTTATCCCTTTCACCCTCTAAATAACTCAGTGAAACCTATCCTGCCCACCAAATACAAAATTAAATTTAACTCCTTTCTTTCCTTTTCTCTCATTTAACATTCCATACAGGAAAAATTTCACACACACATTTGCATTCACACATAGATATAAGTGTACTCTGTGATTACATCACTTAAATAAATGGGATCTGCCAGAAATCTTTCTCTACAGTTAACTCGTCTTACTCATTAGGAGTGCCTCGGATAACAGGCAAATCTCCAATCCATTAATGGTTATAAACTTCTGTGATGCAGAGAAGCCTTGATTTATTGACTCCTTTCTCTCTTTGATGTTCGTTGACTTTACTGCCACTTCATGCTTTGAACATGACTATAATAAACCTCCTAGTAAATTTATCATTTTTACTGCTGCTCTTATTCCCGTGGAGCATATTTCCAGGATTGAAATTGCTGGGTGACACAGCATGTACTTTTAATTTTGATTAATGTAGTTAGCTTGCTTTTTCCAAATGCAGTGACAAATTATATTTTCATAGAAATATACATGGTTTTGTCCTTCCCTGTCAGCCATGGGTACCATTTTCATTTAGCTTTTAACAATCTACTGCATGCAACAGGATCTCTCTTCAATTTACATTTTCATTAGTAGTAGTTAAGTTGGGGTTTTGTTGTGTCTGTCTGACAGCTGAAGTGTTCTCTTGTGAGCTGTTGAAATTTTCTGCAGCTTTCCGTTTGTCATTTCTGTTCAGGTGGATAGCATAGGCCTTTAGTTAATCATGTACCTTGGAACTATTGTAGACACTTCTTTCATTTGTCGATTTGGCTATTTTTGCATACCTTTATATCCCTCTCTTTTAATAGTAAGATTTGAAAAATTATTTCAGTATATATGGTTTCAGGAGATGACTATATAGGGTGCAATGTGTGGAGTGGGTGGGTGTGGGGGTGTGTACATTCATAGGTACATTCTAGTGTGCCTATTTGTACAAGCTCATCTCGCTGTGGGTGGTACAACCTCTAAGTGGTGGTCCTAGGTTGTATAAAAAAGCAAGTTGAGCAGTTCATGAAGAGCAAGCCAGTAAGTGGCCCTCCTCCATGGTTGTTTCCATTTGGACTCTAGGTTACTTTCTTGAGCTGCTGCCCTGACTTTTCCTCATAATAAACTTGTGGTAGTAAACTGAAATAAACACTGCTCTCTTCAAGTTCCTTTTGATGAGAGTCTTTATCATAGGAATGAAAACAAGTTAAGATACCTGGGTTTCTTGTTTTGATTAAGACATGATTTGTGATATTTGAATATATATTTCATCCTTTAAAGTAATATTGTTTCAATTTTACATTAATTCTTGTCTCTAGTACCAATAAGTATTCTTTTTTTATTTTATAAATTGATTTTTTTTATACTCCATATTCCATTCCCCACTCCAACCCCATCCACCCTCCGACTGCTACACATTCCACACCTCCTCCCCACCCCACCCCTGTCTCCACATTGATACCCTCAACCCCCACCCCACTTGACCTCTAAAGAGAAAGATTTTTTATTTAGTAGCTCAAATTTATTTATCATTTAACAACTTTGATCTCTTATTCATTTATATGAACTTTTCATATTTGTGATAGTCTCTTAAATTTCCTATTCTTTTCCATGTATCTATACAATTATCAACTGTATATTTCATCTACTTTTAAAAAAATGTTAGACAAAGATTATTTCTTTACTCTTTCATACACTTTGTTATTTGTGAATGTTGGCTAATGCATATTAATTAACTCACTGTGTAATCAATAATTAATAAAGCATAACTCTTTTGAACTCTTAGAATATAATGATTGATATTACTTTTTTAATTCATGGGCTATTTTACAGAATTACATAGTTTTAAATAATATTTAATTGTATTTATGCTAACTTACATCTTATTCATCACATCTTAATTACAAAAAATAAATATACAAGTTTATATGTTGCCTTCATATATATATTAGAAAACCAGAGTATGTAGAATGAGAAAAAGAGAAACTAGAAAGCACTATTTTTCTTTACACAAACAATCACTGCTGCTCTTCATTTGCTTTTCATTTCTTTAATAAAAATGCATGTTACATTAGATAGAATCCCATCACTGTGTTTACTGCCATTTACACACTAACCAAAATTAGGTATCTGCAATTTATTTTGATGAAAAGCAAGAGTAGTCTTGAATTTCTTAGCCTTGTCCTGTGGTGCATAGTTGGGCTATGTGGTCTTCCATTTTCATTTGCATAATCCTTCCAGTGGAAGTCTGTAAAAGGACTCTTCAGATCCCCTTCGTTTTCTGATTGATGACTGCAGTTCATTTCTCCCAGGAATCACACTTGCCGGCTTCAATTCTCTCTTTTCAGTAGATATTCTTTCCGCATAAAGAAAGCTCTGCATTTGCTGGTTTATTCTATCCCCTAGGCTTGCCTTTCCTACACTAATTTAGCATGTTCAGACTCCAGTTTGAAGCCTGGAGCAGCATTCTATATACTACTGTCCTCATAACAAATAAAAGGAAAGGAAAGCTGAAACTTCAAAGTTTGTTCATCTCACTTGTTACACTCTTAACTCCTGCAACAAAATTGTATTTTTTCTTTTCTACCCCATCCTTTGCTTTATTCTCCATCAGCTCTTTCAACTTCTTCTTTTTTGGTCATTTGAAGTGTTTGTTCCCAGACATTTGTTCTGGGAGTAATACAGTCATTTTCATTCTATTCTAACCCTCTTCCACAGTCTCATTGGTATATCTGACTTGCTGAGAGTCCTCAATCAATTTCCTAGTTCTACTGTCAGAAGCAAAATCTGAACCTCCATATAGTCATCATGATCCAGAGTTATTCTCATTTTCTAACGTTAAAAGAATTGGAAGTCTTAAAAGTGACCCGTTTCTCTAATATAAGTATGGTTATGCTGATTGAAGTAAAAATCTCTAATTTTTTAAAAAATGAAGTAGTATCTAAGATGCTCTGGCTTCTAGCTATCTATTGCTTATATGAGATTATGCATGCACACACACACACACATACACACACACATACACACATGCACCTATTTAATGTGAGTGTAATTCTCTATTGCACACTAGGTAAGCTCGTTATTAAGGTTCACATTTCTTTCATAATTTTCCTTTAGCCCTTGAACTTTTTCTCTTCGTGTCCCTAGCCTCTCAAATTTCATGAAGCCAATCAGAATCGTTCAAAGATCTTGAAACTTATTCTCAATTAGTCCTATCAAGGCTTGTTGACATGAATATTCTTTCTTATCACAGTTTTCCCACATGGAAATTGGCACAAAATGCTACAATTTATTTTGTTTGGAAGATAATTTTTGTAAAAAAAAAAAACTATAAATTTTTCTTTTCAATTCATTTTTGTAGCCAAGGCAAATACAGATCTGCCTCTCGATTTTTTCTCATCTGTAATATGTAAAATTTCTCTTATGGCTGTTTTGTTAATTAATGACATGTAGTCTAATATATATGAGAAAAAAGACATAATGAATAAATCAGTAACTATTAACTAATTAATTATTCAATAGACACAATTATCACAGTACTAAGATTTATTTTTCATGATTATATATCTTCCATGTAAGAGTAGAAGTTAAAAAATGTTCATGTATATGAATGGAAGTATGTCTAATACTAGAGAATAAAAATGGTTTTCTTTTCATTTTGATAATTTTAGTCTATAAACCCCATCAATGAAACCAAAAGAATGAATCACATAACCTGAGTCACATTTAACATTTAATAAATCTCTCTCTCTCTCTCTCTCTCTCTCTCTCTCTATATATATATATATATATATATATATATATATATATATGGTTTTTGTATTACACACTACATCATGAGCTTTCTGAAAATCATTCCCCCTTTTATAATGTTATAAAATGATCACTCCCCCTTTTTAATTAATTAATTTGTTTATATTTCAAATGTTGTCCCCTTTCAGTTTCCCCTCCACAAACCTGCAACCACTCCTCTTTGCCTCTAAGAGGGTGCTCGTCCATCCACCCACCCACTTCCACCTCACCCACCTAGCATCACCCTTCTCTGGCACATCAAATCTTCACAGAACCAAGCGCATCCTCTCCCATTGATGCCAGACAAGGGAATTCTCTGCTACATATGTAGCAGGAGCCATTGACTGGCTCACATATGCTCTTTGGTTGATGGCTTAGTCCCTGGGAGTTCTGAGGAGTCCAGTTAGTTGATACTGTTGTTCTTCCTATGGGGTTGCAACCCCCTTCAGCATCTTCAGTCTTCTAACTACTTTTCCAATGGGGTCCCAGAGCTAAGTCAAATGGTTAGCTGTGAGTATCTGCAGCTGTCTTAGTCAAGTGCTGGCAGTGCCTCTCAGAGGATAACCATGCCAGGCTCCTGTCTGCACTCACATCTTGGCATCAGCAATAATGTCAGAGTTTGATGTCTACACATGGGATGGATCTCAAGGTTGGGCAGTCTCTGGATGGTCTTTTCTTCAGTCTCTGTTCCATTTTTTGTCCCTGCATTTCCTTTAGACAGGAACAATTGTGATTTAACCATTTTGACATGGGCATGTGGCCCCATCTCTCAACTGGGGCCATGTCTATCTACTGGAGATAGTCTCTTCAGGTTCTATCTTCCTGCTGTTGGGTATTTTGGCTAATGTCATTCACATTGGGTCCTGGGAGCCTCTCGGATCCCTGGCATCTAGGACTTCTTAGTGATCCCTTCCCATTTCCACCCCTATTGCTACACATTTCTATTCATTCTCCTAGACTTCTTGACTTGTTTCCTATCTCTTCCCACATCTGGTCCTGCCCTCCCTTTTTTACCCTGCACTTCTCATCTCCCACCCAAGTCCCTTTTTGTATCTGTTGAGGCTTGTTTTCTGTCCTATAATATGATCAGTTTTGGAGAAGGTATCTTGAGGTGCTGAGAAGAAGGTATATTCTTTTGTTTTAGTGTGAAAATTTCTGTAGATATCTGTTAAATCAATTTGGTTTACAACTCAGTTAGTTTTACTTTATCTCTGTTTAGTTTCTGTTTTCATGACCTGTCAATTAGTGAGAGTGGATTGTTGAAGACTCCCACTAATATGATATGAAGTTAAGTGTGTGTTTTGAGCTTTAATAATAATTCTTTTACAAATGGGGATGCCTTTGTATTTGGGCCATAAATGTCCAGAATTAAGAGTTCATCTTGGGGCATTTTTCCTTTGATATTTATGAAGTGTCCCTCTCCATCCCTTTTATAACTTTTGGTTGAAAATCTATTTTATTGGATATTAGAATGGCTACTCCAGCTTGTTTCTTGGGACCATTTCCAGCCTTTTACTTTGAGGTGGTTTCTGTCTTTGTCACTGAGTTGTATTTCCTGTATGCAGCAAAATCTGGGTCTTATTTATGAATCCAGTGTGTTAGCCTATGTACTTTTATTGGGGAATTGAATTCATTGATATTGAGAGGTATTAAAGACCAATGTTTGTTGGTTACTGTTATTTTTGTTGTTAGAGGTGGGATTATGTTTCTGTTGTTCTCCTCTTCTGGGTTTGTTGTGAGTAGATTAATTTCTTGAGTTTTCCTGGGTGTACTTTCCATTCTTGTGTTGGAGGTTTCCTTCTGATGTCTACTGTAGGACTGAATCAGTAGGAAAATATTGTTTAAATTTGTTTTTGTCATGGAATATCTTGATTTCTCTATCTATGTTGATTGAAGGTTTTGCTTGGTATAGAAAGAAGTATGGGCTAGCATTTGTGTTTTCTTAGAATCTGCATGACATCTGCCTAAGATCTGGCTTTTAGAGTCTCTGTTGAGAAGTCTGTTATGACAAGTCTGCCCTTATGTTATTTGGCCTTTTTCCCTTACCATGTTTAATATCTTTCCTTGTTTTGTGCATTTAGTCTTTTGATAATTATGTGACAGTAGGATTTTTTCTGGAGTTTTGTAGGCACTTGTATGTTTATGGCCATTTTTTTCTTTAGATTAGGGAAGATTTCTTCTATGATTTTGTTGAAGATATTTTTGGCCCTTTGATTTGGGAATCTTCAGTCTCCTCTATTCCTATTATTTTCAGGTTTGGTCTTTTCATTGTGTCCTGAATTTCCTGGATGTTTGAGGTTAGAAGCTTTTTTGCACTTTGTATTTTCTTTTACTGTTGGGTCAGTTTCTTCTATGGTATCTTCTATACCTGAGCTTCCCTCTTCTATCTCTTGTATTTTGTTGGTGATGCTTGCATTTGTAACTCCTGATCTCTTTCCTAGGTTTTTCTTCTCCAGGGTTGCCTCCATTTGTCATTTCTTTATTGTTTTTATTTCCATCCTTAGGTCCTGGATGGTTTTGTTCAATTCCTTTGCCTGTTTGATTACATTTTCCCATATTTCATTAAGAGACTTATGTGTTTCTTCTTTAAGGGCTTCTACCTGATTACTTGTCTCCTTCTGTATTTCTTTAAGGGTGTAATATATATATTCTTTAAAGTCCTCTTTCATCTTCACAAGGTGGGATTTTAGGTTAGAATCTTGCTTTTCAGGTATGTTAGAGTATCCAGGGCTTACTGTGACGGACAACTGGCTTCTGACAGTGCCAAGTGGCATTGGTTTCTGTTGCTTATGTTCTTGTGCTTGCTTCTTGCCATCTGGTTATCTCTGGTGTTTACTGGCCTTGTTGTCTCTGTTGGAGCTTGCCCCTCCTTGTAGGCAGGTGGAGCTCTGTGAGCTGGGTTAGAGCAGGCCTTCTGAGAGGCAAATAGTGCTGTTTCTGGTTAGCTGGGTGGGGACTGGGGCTTCTGTGACCCTAGTTACAGCAGATCTCCTCTGGTTAAGACAGACTCTGGTTAAGACAGACCTTCTGAGAGACAGGCTGTCTTTTAGTGTGGGAGGGGGGCTGGAGTACCTGATCTGCCTCAGATGGAGTTTTAGACCAGATGAAAGTGATTCCCTTTTTAACAGCAAACAACATTCCCAGTCATGGGTATTGAAGTGAGTTTAAAAAACAATGCACTTCCACAGTTTTTCCATCACTGTCACAAACCCTGTAGAAACTCTGAGAATCTACTACTATTGTGTTGCTGCTCAGGGTAGGCATGTTGGTACACAATAAAGATACTGCCTTCACCATGATCTGGCTTTCATAAGTAAGATTGCTATGTGGTAGGGACATCATTGATTTTGTGTGCAGTAAAAGATGGATTGCTTATAGCCAACTCTTGTTTCTCTTTTAAGCTCTTTAAAAATTTTTTTATAGACAATTTCTTTTCAATAAACTATCCTCCCAACTTTCCAACACTTCCCCTACTCATTTTCACTTCCTCTCAAATTTATAGCCTCTTGCCCTCTATTATTTTTTCTTTTTACACACACACACACACACACACACACACACACACACACACACACACACACACACACACAGAGTATGTTTTTTCATACTTTCAGTATGTTTACTGATTTACAGCTGTTACAATCTTTCTGCCCCTCATCCACAACAGTTTGTTGAGGTTATATTATAAAAATATTAATTGGGAATGGACACCTATTAGTGTCCTGCATATACTAATACTATCTATTAGTATTCCCTGCATTTTGAATAGATTTGCCTCTCTTTAATGATATATGTCTGATACATAAACTTCTTTCACAGGTGGGAGAGCTGCACTTATCTGTGGATATAAGGATATACTGGTAGGTTTTTGTCAACTTGATAGAAACGGAGGTGTATCTAGGAAGAGAGAACCTTAATTGAGCAAATACCTCTATCAGATTGCCTCCTGGAAAGTCTGTAATATTCTTTCTTGATTAATGATGGATGTGGGCAGTCCTATGTTATCTGTTCATTGCCACCCTGGACAGGTGGTCCTGATTTATATAAGAAAACAGACCAAGGAAGCCGTGAGGATCAAGCCAATAAGCAGTATTCATCTGGCATCTGTTTCAGTTCCTGTTCTGACTTCCCTCAGAAGGAGTACGACTTAAGAATTGTAAGATGAAAGAAAACATTTAATTCCCAAATTGATTTTGATTGCAATGGTTTATCAGGATCACAGAAGCCTAACAAAATTAAGTATTTAGAATGAAGTTTGGAATTGTACTAGTTTACTAGAGTATAAGTAGCTTTTCTTCAAATATCCGTGACCCTACTCATCATGTGTATTTAGAGACATTTTGATTGCTAAGTATGATTTCTATTCTGTCAAGTAGACTTTAAATACAATCTTACAACTGTTAGCAACTGAGAAGATGTGAGTAATACCGCTGCTGGTCGTTGTTGTGGCTCATACATGTAACAGTTTATACAGGATTGTTTCCCCTTGACAGATTGCCTAGCATCTTTTTTTTATTGATTTAAGCTT
>JADRCC010564544.1:0-10649 GCA_019843855.1 Hylomyscus alleni
CACTCTTTGACACCCCCACATTCCCCCTTCTGTCATTGCTAAAATAGTGCCCAAAACAGTGTTCTGGGGGTTCTCACCTAAGCCAACCTAGGCAGGGCAGGAGCTGCCACCAGCCTTGAGGGGCCCATACCAGCCTAACCGGTTTGGACATTGGAAATTACCTATCGCTGCTATTTGTCCTCTCTTCTGACCTTGGGGTACAGACCTGAGAGTACAGGAGCCCATGGGCTTAATCCTCAGCATCTTCCTTGGTGGCCCTGGGCAGGGACACCAGCACTCCTCCCCGATGGGACCAACTGAGCCGGGTGGCTTCTGGCTATAGCTGGGCTCCCAGCTGCCCACCCTTGCCCCTGTCCCATATTTATTCACTGACCTTGGCTAGCCTGAGGTCTGGAGAACCCGCCCCAACACCCCCACACCGCCACCACCACCACACGCACACACCTGCCAGCCTCTGTCCTTTTCAGGGCTTATGTGAGGCAAAAAGACAGTGTGTCTGGTCTAACCCAGTTTTTTTGGTAGAGGGTTAACAGCCCTGCTGGGCTCTAGGCAAAAGATGTAGTTTAACCTCAGAGTCAGACACCCAGCATCTCTGCCAGGTGTTCTTAGCACCTCCTCCCAGGCTGTCAAAGCCCTGGGCATGTGGGTCAAGGGGCCACCACTCCCTGTTCACTCATTGCCTGTCCCAGTGCCAGCCACTCCCCTGGTGAGGATGAATAAGGATACGGGTTCTTCTGAAGGGACTTCTGTCTTCCCTTCCTTAACTCTGCCCCTTTGCTCTTGGAAGAGTTCCCAACCCCCTACCCACTCCCACCCCCATGCCGCTGTCTGCTAAGCCCAGCTCAGGGTTTGGGGTAGAGAAGAAAGCAGAGAGGTAAGGTGGAGAGAGCGCTCTTTCTGAGCTGCTTCAGGCCCTGTGGGGTCTGGAGAAGCTGCAGGGGAGGCTGTAGCTAGAAAGCAATGGAGAAGGAGAGGAGGAAGATGAGGAAGACGAGGACAGGGCATAAGTGATTTGTCAGAAGTGGTTCAGTTGCAGAAAGGCCAGTAGGGGTGTGGACGATGACTGGGTGGGAGGTGAGGGACTCCTGCCTCTAGCATTTTGAGGGTTGGCCGTTCAGGATCTTCCTGGGAAGGGTTTGGGGCTCTGGTGTGTCTCTAGGCAATTTCGTCTGTTTTCAGATTGCTCTTTGCTTTCGTTTTTCATCCATTGCTTTTGCCTGTTACTAAGGCAGTGTCCCCTTTTCTCCAGAAAAACAGAGACTGACAGTCCACATCAACCTGGCCCTGGATGGCCACTGTCATGAGGGTCAGCCACATCTCACCAGCCACACAGAACACCCATAAGCCACGTTTCCCAATGTTTCACTGGTCTGAGTTTTTTTTTTTTTTTTTTTTCCTGACAGAACCAGAACAAACTACAGCATTAGAATATCAGCAAAATTATTATGGAGTCAAAAATAACTGTAAACCCTCAGCCCCCTTTCCCAGTTCTGAAACAGGCCAAGCTGTCTAAAGACTCATCCAAGTTTATGAAATAGGTGCATGCTGCCCACACGCCACAAACCAAGTGCCTGGGAGGTTCACCTTCCTGCACGCTTAGCCCTGCTTGCCTGCAGCCAGCTGTTTCAGACTGAGGATGTGGCGTGTAACTCTGTCCCTGGTGAGAGACAGGGGACTGGAGGGCCCCACCAGGTGTCAGAGGCCTTCCCTTTCAAGGGGCCAGCCCAGGAGGCGTAGTGAAGGAAAAGCTGAGGGGGATCCCTGTGAGAGTGGGAGGAAGAAAAGATGTTCTGCCTGGATGGGTCTCAAAGGTAACAGGGGAAGGGACCTCGCCTAGGCACCTGCGGTGTGACACCGTCTCACCTCTGTAGCTGTGTCTGTTCCGTATTCGTGTGTTTCGTTGTGGTAGCATTAATGGGTGATGTATTCTCACATTCCTAACTATTGTAACTTGACATTTAAAAAAATAAAAACAAACCCCACAAAACTTCCTGCCATGGGCTTGCGGATTGAAGCACTTTCAAAGTTAGGCGCTGGCGTGTGCATCCTGGGCAACCATTTTTGATCCTGCCCAGATTTCTATTATTTTATACACAAAACTTTTTTTTCATAAATGTTATAATTTTGTGTCTGTCTTTATAAACTATTATAAGTACTATTTTTGTTATAATTCAAAATAGATATTTAGTATAAAGTTTTTGCTGTTAAATATTTGTTATTTAGTAAAATATGAATTGTTCTTTATTGTAAACATGGTTCAAAATATTAATATGCTTTTATCACAGTTGTTTTAATATTGAGAAAGCACTTGTGTGTCTCGTTTTGGTATGAGCTGGTGCTGTGTGTGTGTTTTGACTGTCGTATGGTTTTGATGTGTATATAATATTCCGTGTTGCATATTACAACAATGAATGTCATGCATTTTGTGAAATACTCAATGTGGCTCTTTTATTGGCTTCCATAATAAACTGTGGGGACTCACCCTTGTCTCTGTTGGCCATCTGGTCTCTCTCCCTTCAGACTCGTTAGAAGGGGCTATCCATATCCCCGTCCGCAATGCCTAGACCAACCTGTCAGGAAGCTCTAGAATGTACTGTGGAGTTCCACTCCACATTCCCACTAAGGAACAGGCTGTGACAAGGTCCAGAGTCTGATGGCGGGGGGTGGTGGTGGGGAACGGCAACAAGGAGGCCATACCCCGGTCAAGTGTGACTGTGACAAGATATACCAGGTCTTTGCACCAGACCCAATGACCTACAGCTTGAAGGCTTATTCATCAGTTTGAGCTAAGATGGCTGAAATGCTCAGCCATGGGAGGTGCAGGAGTAGCCTCCTCACTCTGGGATCAGCCTTTTGCCTGAGCAGGTGACCCTCAAAATCTGTTTCATGGGTGTCATGGGATCATGTACATGCCTAGACCCCAGGATCTCTGCCAGGTGTTCTTAGCACCTCCTCCCAGGCTGTCAAAGCCCTGGGCATGTGCTTGGGAAATGCACCAAACAAAACAAACCAGGTTCCCTTATTGTGAGTCTTGAGCCAGGAGCCAGGATGGTCCATAGGGGCTGGTGTGCCACCAGCTACAGAGGTCTGCAAGCTACGCTGGTAGCTGAAATACTTGTTTACCAAGCTATTCCATCCACAGCCTGACTGTCCAGGAGAGCTGGGGTGGAGACTGTGGAAAGACAAGACTACAGGATGTGGACAAGCAATGTCCATGAGGGTTCTAGGGACCAGGGCTGTGGGGATCGTAAGTGGGGGGGAGGCCAGGAGCCAGGAAACACCCCAGGATGGAGTCTCACATCCTGGGGTGGCTACTGCCAGCTCACCTGACAAAAGTCACTATGTGGTTGCCTCAGTTCTTTCTCACAATCTGACCATGGCTCTGCCCAGAGCACCCTGGCCCAGGCACATTGGGACACAGGGCCTTGTTTGTCCAGCCTGGATTACAGAAGCTGGCTACCAGACAACTGATAGTGGCACTAGGGGCAGAATGGTTACAGACCCCAGGCATCCATTCTTCTGTGTGGTAAATGTGGTCTCCCCATCTCCCATCCCTTGATCTGCTTACCCCAACCTTCCACCCTCCTCAGAGTGGAAAACGGGCAGGGAGAGTCTTTGTTTTCCAACAAATGCAGAATTCTGCAGTGGCAGTGACCTTCCTAAGGTCACAGGGAAATAGAAGGGCTGGGGACAGGTGCCCTGCGGTGGCCAGTACTCACTGCAGCTCTCTTGGACTGGCCCAGGTTCATCCAGCAGTCGCAGCAATGCAGGAACTGGATGTCTCGGGAACCTTTCCAGGGAGGCTATGATTTGTCTGGGTGTGAATTCTATCCATCCTGGTGCCAGCAAATGGAACTGCGAGACGCAGCCCCACGGGTACCCTTGGCCTGACCCCCTGGCTTGGGCTGGCAGGGAGCCAGTTGGGGAGCTGGTCCCCTCATCAGTCCATGCTTCTTCCACATGGTGCTGGGCTGCTGGGGGTGGGGGGCGAGGGACAATGACACTAGCTGCTCTCTCCCCTTTCCCCCAGCCAGCTGTAGGCTGAGCTCTCCAGGCCCGAAAGGGGAACACAGACACTAGACAGACAGACAGGGACACTGTCTGTCCCTGGACTGGGGCACCAGTTTGAAGAGAACTTAGAGGACACACATTCAGACATCAGCCCTTTCCCAAAATTGCCCTGGCCTTGGCTGGGCCTGGCGGCCCAGGATCTCAGGGCCAGCAGGGTGAGCTAAGCAAGGCTATAAGAGGCAGCAGCTATAGCTTGAAGTTTGGGAGGGAGGGAGACAGAGAAAGGGAAGGAGCAGGTCAGGGGAGGGAGGAAAGGAAGGGGGCAGGGAGGGAAAGAGGGAGAGGGGGAGAGGGGAAAGGGTAGGAGAGAGAAGGAGGAGGTGACAGCAGAAGCAGGCTTCATTCCTGGCTGAGGATCTAGTCTAGGCTCTGATCATGGGACTGTGATGAGCAGCTTGGGGCCTTTGTTCCCATAGCTCTCTCTACTCCAACTTCATGTACCCCAAAAGAGGCTGATCTGGCCCAGACTCCAGCTTGCACTGGCTCTGCTCTCTACTGGGCCTCCTGGTCCTTAATTCTGGCCGTATGGACAGGGTGCTGGCTAACCTGGGAGGAATAGGGGTAGTTTGGAAGGCTGGAGTCCTGGGCTGCACCCATAATAGCCCTTCTTGATTGATCTGGCTAGGTTTTATAGGCCCTTCCTTCTAGAAACTTCTTGCTCTGGAACTCTGGCTTGGTGAGATAAGATAAGCAGGGCATGTGGTGACTGGTGGTCCTGGGGTATACACTGGGGATCCCACTCTGAGACCATAACCTCAGAAGGCCTCAGGCTCTCTAACCCCTTGAGTCACATACCAACCCCTGGCCAGGTATCTGATTTTTTTTTTTTTTTCTGACTGGTTCCCCAGAGTAGGGACAGTTGGCAGTACATGACAGACAGCCTGAAGCAGAGGCCAGAGCAGGTCAGTGGCAGGATTTAAGTTCTTAGAGCTGGACAGCAGAAGCCTGGTCCTAAACGCCACCTCCTGACTTCTCACATAGCACTCTGCCACCGAGGCAGCTGCTTCCTTTGGGCCAGCAGAGGTGTCTTCTCCTGTGCCTGTCTCTGGCCTCAAGACCTCTGGTTATGCCAAAGCCACTCAGGAGCATCCTTTCTGCCTGCCTGTCTTCTCTTCTCCTTCCCTCCCACCTTCCTTCTTCTCTTCTCTCTTTCCCCCAGGGGGGAAAAAAAACTCAACCTAAATTAACAGGTTAGGGACCTTCTTTCCCTTTTTTTTTTTTTTTTTTTTTTTTTTTGCTGAGAACATATTCTTACCATCAAAGCGGTTTCCGTTTCAGAGTCCTCACACCCCAGGAGAGGGGCTGCACAGGCGTGCACTCTGGGGGCCAGGACTCTGCCCAGCCTTCTTAGGATTCTGTTTGAAACTGTATACCAGCGCTGGGAGCAGCTCACACTGGTGTGAGAGCACAGGGTGGAGGAGCCCAAGGAGAAGGCTGAACCGTCGAGACCAGATGTGGAATAGGAGGTACACACACAGACATACGCATTCACATATATATGTATATGTATGATGGAACTTTTGGTGGTGTTGGGGAATTGAAGCTTTAATATGCACACACATACACGTGATTTCAAATTTATTTAATTTGTATTTTTTCAAGTGTACACGTGGGAGTCAGAGGATAATTTGTAGAGTTAGTTTTTTTTTTCTTCCACCGTGTGGGTCCCACGGTGGGAACTCAGGTCAGGAGGCTTGGTGGAAAGTCTCTTTACCCACTGAGTCATCTCGCTGACCTCCATTATGTGAAGTATATTGCTAAGGATTCACCCAGGGTGTGTACCACGGTGTAAAGATCAAGGCCACAGTTCACACGCAAGTGCTCCCATGGTGACAGCACCTCTTCCAAATTCCAACCACGCGTCGTGGCTATTGTCTTTATGCTTACTTTTAAATTACAACAGGGTCCCTGCTTGAAGAAGCTGGAACAAGCACCACACCCCAGGCCTACATTTATCTTTGTACATGTGTGACCATAGGTTGGTTGCATCACAACCACACACGCACACACTCATGCATACACAGTCAGAGCTGAAAGAACGAGCAATCCGGCCTGGAGCCGTGTCTCTGTGAGGATCTCTACTCTGCCTGATGCCCTTCACTGATGCCGTGGTTGGCATGCAGCTTTTAGAGAGTGACAGCTTTCAGGGTCCTCAGAGAGTGACCTACCCCACAGGCATCCCTGGCTCTGCCATCTCCAAGGCCTGGTTGGTATCAGGCCCAAGGCCACACAGAGCTCCTGTCCTAATAACAGTACCCCTGGGATGGCCAATATCAGGGCAGAGCCATTTCTGAGAGAGAGCAAATGATGGCCTTGGACTAGAGCCTGGGGCTGAGTCTGGCCCAGACAGCCTTCATAGAACATGGCGTCCCAGCCTGGGATCCAAAGTGGCTTGGGGGGTCAGGGGGGCTTGATTTGTGTGTGTTCCAGCCTGAAGGAGTGAGTTTCTAGCTTCCACAGCCCCACAAAGGGGTTCTGAGGAGATTCAGCAGGTTTGGGCCCTAACAGCAGAATGTGAGAGATAGTGTGCATGTGCATGTGTGTGTAGAGGTGCACATGTGTGCAGATGTGAGTGCCTGTGGAGATCAGAGGTCAACCTCAAGTTTTTTGGTTTTAATGCAAGGTTTTGCTATCTATCCCTGGTTGATCTGGAGCTTGCTATGCTGACAAGGCTGGCCTTGAACTCACAGAGATCTAGCTCCCTCTGCTTCAGAGTGCTGAGGTTAAAGAATTTCATTGACTCACTTTTTTTTAATGTGTGTGTGTGTGTATGTGCGTGTGTTTGTACATATGTGTGCAGATACCAATGGATGCTGGAAAAGACCGTATCCCTTGAAGCTAGAGTTACATGCCATTGTGAGCCTCTTGCAGTAGGTGCCGGGAACCAAACTTAAGCCCCCTACAAAAGCAGCAAGTCCTCTTTGAAAGGCTGAGCCATTTCTCTAGTGGGGACCTTGTTTTTTGAGATGAGGTCTTTCCCTGACCCAGAACTCCCCAAGTAGACAGACGGGCTGGCTGGCGATGGAACACCAGAATCCTCCAGGCTCTGGCTCCCCAGCTCTGGGGATTCTAAATCTTTTAAAATGTGGCTCCTATGGATTCAGCTTCAGTATGGTCCCCAGCAAAGCCAGCCTGTTGTGGCCAGAGCTATCTCACTAAAAGTCTTTGGGATCATTTTTTATCCTCCATTTTCCTCAGCATTAAGGTCCCTTTTTACAGCTGTCTCTGAGTGCCAGGTAACATGCCCAGGATCCCTCATATGGAAGGTAGGAGTCCTTGATTGTGGACTCATTGTCTGGGGTTGGGAAAAATGGGGGTGGAGAGAACCTTTCCCGGCAGTGGAGTGACTGCTCGTGGGCCTGGGGAATCGCCATGATCTCTCAGTTTGGGAGGAAGCCACTGGCATGACCTTGCCCTGACCTTCCTGAAGGATGAGCAGCAGAGAAGAGGCTCTAGGAAGGGGCTCTGAACAATGGGCAGAGGGCCAGGGCCCAGCATTCCTTGCTCTGGCTTTTTGGTGGCCCCTGGGCTAGGGGTGATCTTGCCTCTTGCAGCACCTTAGCATGGCAAGCCAGGAGCCGTGCCTGGGAGGCTGGGAGGGGTGAGGTGAGTGCAGAGAAAAGTCAGGGCATGTGTGGGCTGCAACCGAAGGACTAAGCATAAGGTGTGTCCCGAGGGGCTGGCTGGCAGCATGAATGTAGGGTGGGGAGGTTTGACAAAAGACCTGGGGGTCAGAGCTGACTCCGGGCTGGCTTTGAGCAGTGCTTAGAAATGATGGCAACAGGGTGTGGGAAGGCTGGGGCCAGGAAGTGATCGCCATGGCTCTTAGTGCCACTCCCATGGTTGAGGACTTCACCTCTGAGGGACAGGGTGATGCCTACCCTGGAGAATGAGGCTCGGCATCTGCTTTTCAATCTTCTGACCCCAGGCCTCATTCGAAGGCCCCAGCTCTCAGATGGGCATTTACTTTCTTAGCCTGAAAGTACACGCTCTTTGTTAATAGAAAATGTCACCTTGGGGCCAATGGTGGTGTTAAGTGGGGGTGTTGGGAAAATACCTCTTTGAATCACTACCAGACCAGAGGGTAGCTTCTGTCCTCCTAAGATGAAGAGGCTGGGTGCTGCATGGATTGGGGGACTTCTTGTACATCCAGGCAACTGTAAGAACGAATTCTCTCTGTGACTGCACAGGCCTCACACACACTGGCTCCTGTTGGACTGGGATAGACAGGAAGAAGCTTGCCATGAGATGGGTTGTCACAGTCTGAAGCCAAGGTGCAGCCTATGTGAGAGAGGAACTGTCCAGGAGGAGGGTGCTCCAGGAGAAGGGTACTCCGGGGGGGTGCTCCAGGAGAGGGTGCTCCAGGAGAAGAGTGCTCCAGGAGGGGGTGCTCCAGGAGAGGGTGCTCCAGGAGGGGGTGCTCCAGGAGAAGGGTGCTCCAGGAGGAGGTGCTCCAGCAGGGGGTGCTCCAGGAGGGGGTGCTCCAGGAGAGAGTGCTCTAGGAGGAGGTGCTCCAGGAGGGGGTGCTCCAGGAGGAGGTGCTCCAGAAGGGTGCTCCAGGAGGGGTGCTCCAGGAGAGAGTGCTCTAGGAGGAGGTGCTCCAGGAGAAGGGTGCTCCAGGAGGAGGTGCTCCAGGAGGAGGCCCTCCAGGAGGAGGTGCTCCAGGAGGGGGTGCTCCAGGAGGGGGTGCTCCAGGAGGAGGGTGCTCCAGGAGAAGGGTGCTCCAGGAGGGAGCGCTCCCGGAGAGGGTGCTTTTGGGAGAGGGGTACCCCAGAGGGTGTGCTCAGGAGAAGGGTGCTCAGGAGAAAGAGGGGTGCTTCTAGGAGAGAGGTGTTCCAAGAGAGAGCTCCAGCAGACCCTTGGCATGTTGTGACAGGGAAAGAAAGGCTCAGGCCAGCTAAACCAGTCATCCATAGTGAGTCAAGCTTCTGGCAGACAGCCCCTAGCCCAGGGCGTCTGTGACTCAGCTACTGACTGACAGGCAGTGGACCCACAGTGAAAGTGCTGGGAAGGGGTGGCACTAAGAGTGGCCCGCCCTGAGTGCCCCAGTAGTCCAGTGCCTCTCCTTAACCCCTCCCATCCCCCAGCATGCTCCACTAACCTCCCAACACACCAGGTGAGAGGTCTTTGCCAAAGGTCAAGAATCTCCTGTCACCTAGTTAGATCTGGGTTACCGACACAGAGGGGCCCTAGGAGCGAGCACAACAGGGCAGGCTCAGCTCAGCAGTTCCCTCCCTCCTTCCAAGGATGGTCCCTTTTCTCTGGAGCTCAGGGCAGGAAATAGGATGCACTAGCCAATCAAGTCCCCTTCCACATCCTATCAGAATTGCTCTTGCCAAGGAAGGAAGAATTGCAGGCCAATTCTTGGAATGGAAAGGCTGTGGCTTAAAGAGAAGACCCTTTAAGAGGGAGATGGTAGAACAGGGGGTCTCCATAAGAGAAGGGTCAGAGTAGCTCTCCCCTGGAAAAGCGTCTTGTCCTTCCTGTGGAGCAGACAAATCACATGACCAGGATGAGTGCTCTGGGGCCATAGGGACCCTGCAGAGATGGGGCTGTTGGAGCATCACAGAAGGACCCAAAGGGACCAGGAATTAGAGTGAGAGGAAGACCAAGGGTCTCGGGAAAGCCTGATGTGGAAGGCGGCTGCCTTCCTCCTCCAGGAGCCATCACCCTGGTCTCCTGGGCCCTGGACTAATTTTAGGTGAGCACTGGAGGAGGCCACAGTAGGGACTCAGTTTTAGAAAAGCCAGCCCTTTCCTTTGCCCTTCTCTTGGCTCAGCCACAAACTGTTCACCTTGCACCGGGCATCACACAGCATGCCACTCAGGGTGAGGATGAAGTTAGGGAAGGGGGGACAGAGCAGACTTCCTTCATTGCCTGGGAAAACCAATGCAACTTCTGGGTTTAGCGGACTTGGGACTAGAATCTTTACCTACTCTGTCTAGACAGACTGAGTTGTCAGCACCTAGAGAGGGTACAACACCTTCCAGAACGCTCTCCAGGCTCCTCCACCCATGGCTTCTCATTGGCCCCTGCTTCCTCCTCTACTGGTGCTACCCTAATCTGGCTGTGACTTTTCATAGCAGAACAATGACACCTCCCCTCTCCTATAGTTGGCCAAGGGCTCCTGCTGGGACTCATCTCTGTCCCCAGCCTCCATTCATCTGTAAGGCCATGAATCCTGGAGGTATACCTGCTCCCTTGTGAGCTGGGTGCAGCCTCTGTGGGTGACCTTCTTCTGAGCTTGGTCTCTGCACGTGTTCCATTGGTCCTTGAGTTCTCTGCTGACATACGCCTTCTGCTGAGGGGCCCCCATTATTGTCAGGGGCCACCATCCTGCAGCCCTCCTCTGGGATCTTCACATGCTGAATGTGAAGACCAGAGATGGTGGGTGTGAACTGAATTGGTTCACACTGTCCATTTAGCAGACGGAACAACTGAGTTTAAGGGAGGAAAGATGACTCCCAAGGGAGCCAATTTTCTCAGAAGTCAGCTATGGGGTCTGTGTGAGAGGGCATGGCTACATAAAAAGATGTCAATCTTTTTCTGAGTTTTCCTTCCTGTTTAACAGCAGCCCC
>JADRCC010564547.1:9599-26041 GCA_019843855.1 Hylomyscus alleni
CAGAGGATGTGGTGCACACCCATGCAGCCCCATGCTTGTTCCTTCAGTCTCTGTGAGTTCATAAGATCTTTGACAAGACAGATGTTTTAAGTGCTCTTCCTTTATTACAGTTGTTTTATGTGCACCAAAGGCCACAAAAACATGCTACTGCACTGTTTTCTAAAATTTTAGGGATTTTTGTTTTTCATAAGCATTAAATTTTGGCAATTTCATCCATGTATACAATGCTAGGAACAGGTTCACCCCAGTTGCTCTCTCTTATCCCCCTCCCACTCCTGACTGCTTCTTCATTTCTTACAACTAGACCCTTCCTATTCCGGGGGTCACACTTTATGTGCAGTTCTACCTTGCATAGGTAGCCATAGCTGTGTCGTTGTTGTGGATTGCATTATCCAGATGCAGACAGCAACCCACAGGACTCCTTCACATCTCCCAGCCCTGACAGTCTTTCTCCCTATGTTTTGCTAATGACTTCTTTGGCCAGAGAGGCTTATTCTTCTGCAATATGTGGCAGTTAGTACAGAAACTCTTAACTCCCCAAATGCTGAGGATAAATGACTAGTGAGGGCTCAGCCATGAACAGGAAAGCCACATCACCTTTATATTTTTATTTGATTAATGATTGAGCTTTTGGTGTGTGTGTGTGTGTGTTTTGTAGGCTTTTTCTTGTTTTTATTGTTTGGTGTGGATAACTGACTAACCAGGCACAGACTTTCCTGACCCATGTGGGGTGGTTTCCCACTGTTTCAACACTGTGTTTATTTTCTTTCTTGTCATTTAAGAATAAATTAAAACATTACTTTCCTGCCTAGGGAAGTGTTCTCTGAGTCTTAAAATAGCCTCCTCCAGGCCTGGACAACTATATGCATCTTTGGCCTGCACTATTTCTTTAGCATCCATCCTCTGGAAGTCTCTCAATGTGTGTGTGTGTGTGTGTGTGTGTGTGTGTGTGTGCGCGCGCGCGCGCGCGCGTACGCACACATATGTATGTGCATTTGTGTATGCATGTGGAATTGATATTGGGTGACTTCCTAAGTCTCTCTCCACCGTAGTTTTGGGGACAGAGCCTTTCACTGACCTGTGGGATACCAGTTTGGCTAAGCTAACTGGCCATCCATTTCCTCCTCAGTGCTGGTGCTGGAGTTACAGCTGAGTTCTGGGTATCTAAACTCAGGTCCTTATGCCTGTGAGACACTTAAATGACAGATATTTCCCAAGTGCCTACTGTCTAATTTTTACATTTGACCCTCTATTTTTGAGTTTTTAAATCTCTCATTACCTAGAATATTAAAATATCAAAAGGTTACAAACACTTTCCCCCCACTGTTTTATTACAGGTACCTGGTACAGGTAATATACTAGACATTTGCTAGTGAATGGGCATAAACGCTGTACTCTCCACTTTTGATACTGAATCCCGTGGTATCAGTAGCACGGAACAGAACCTGTCACTGCTTCTTTGATCATGGTTCATGAGCTCCAGAAGAGTCCTGTGTGTGCATGGTTTGATCAGTGCTTATTCATTTTAAGTAGTAAAACACACCTGATGTTTATTTTCAAATATTCTTTAGACCCTAAGTTATGCTCAATACATCTAGTTTCTTTCCTTTACAAAGGCTGCTGGGTATGGAAGGGATAGCATATTAGGTATATGAGTGCTTGTCAAGCAAGCATGAGGACTCAACTTTGTATATGCAGAACTCACATAAAAAGTCTAAGGTGTCAGGTGCCTGTAATTCCAGCATGGAAAGGCAGAGACAGGTGGCTCTTTAGAGCTCACTTGCAAGGCTAACCAAAGCTGTGAGCTTACAGTTCAGTGAGAAACCCTGTCTGAAGGCAAAATGGTGGAAAGTGGTAGAGGAAGGCCCTGATATTGTACTATGTATGGCTTCTGCATATACACTCACAGATGCATATGCACACTCATGTGAATGCAAAACACACACGCACAGGCACACACATGCATGTATTGACACAGAGACATATGCATGCACACACATATGCATATGCATGTATGAACACACAAAGATATAAACACACACACACACACTATTCTTGAAGGATTTCCTTTACTCAAGCTTTATGAGTTTAAGTTACTATATTGTTCTAATAAAAGTGAGGGGCTGGAGAGATGGCGTAGTGCTTAAGAGCTCTTGTTGCTTTTACAGAGGACCCAGATTGGATTTTCAGCACCCACATGGCAACTCACAACCATTCCAAGCTCCAGCTCTTGGTGATCCAACGCATTATAGTGATCTTTGTAGGCACCAGGCAGGCACATGATGCACATATGTATGTGTAAGCCAAATACTCATATAATAAAATAAATAAATGAATCTAAATGGTTCTCCTCTGTCCCTATCCTGCACTCATGAAAATTGTCAAGAAAAGATTATATTATACTGGTATCTATCTATCTATCTATCATCTATCTATCTTTACTCTATAAATGATGACAGTTAAGAGATACATACTCAGAAATAATAGTTGTAAGTTTTATTTGAAATAGAGCATACAACTTCTTGGAAGGGTTTTGAAGAAAGAGCTCTGACCCAGAAATGATCATTTAAGGTCATTAAAGCAAGAAAATATTCCTTATTTTATAAAACACAATCTCATCTATTGCTATATTTAATTATCATGAAGGTTTTGGGGTGTGGTTAAGTATTACATTTCTTATGTAAGATGAGCAAAGTCCTAGATTCAATTCTCAGCTGTGCAAAAAAAGCCAAACCAAACCAAACCAAACCAAACCAAACCAAACCAAACCAAACCAAACCAAACCAAAACTAAACATTCACAAGAGCCAAGGGTTTTGTGAGGATGGATTTCACTCTGTTTAATTTCTTTTAGATTTATTTATATTATATGATGTGTATGATGGTTTTGTCTGCATGTGCATGCCTGCTTCTCTCAGAGGTCAGAAGAAGGCAATCATTCATCTGGAACTGGAGTTACAGATGGCTGTGAACTGCCATGTGGGTGCCAGGAATCAAACTCAGGTCTTCTGCAAGAGCAGCCAATGCTCTTAACTACCAAGTCATCTTCAAGCTCCTTGGCTCTGTTTTTACCAATCCAGTAACTGGGGCTCACAAATATTGGATATCTTTCTTAGAATTTAAGCCTCAGTAAGTTCCTCTGTGTGTCAATTTTCCATTTCTGGTTTTGTAGTTTTCCAGTTTCTCCTTATTGCTCTGCCTGTCACAGGTTAAGTCCTAGATAAGCCAGTTCAACTCTAAAAAGGTTTAACCAGATACCTTTGTACTTTTGAACAGACCAGTCTTTATAAACTTATTTCTTTCTTCACTTAGATGGAGAGATCTCTACAAGCGGCCAACAGGTCTGTTGACCAGGATTTTATCCTGTTGGGTTTTTCTGCCAGTAAAGACATCAAGGACAGCCTGTTTGTTATCTTTCTGACTCTCTACCTGCTGATCTTCTTAGAGAATATGTTAGTTATCTACCTCATCAGCAGCCACCATGAGTTGCTCCACAAACCCATGTACTTTTTCCTGGGCAATCTCAGCTGCCTGGAAATGTGCTATGTGTCAGTCACCATGCCCACCCTACTTGTGGGACTGAGATCCAGCCCTTACCGTATGTCCTTCTCATTATGCATGGCTCAACTGTTTTTTTTCATCTCGCTCATTAGCACCAAGTGCACCCTCCTGGCCTCCATGGCTTATGACCGCTACGTCGCCATCTGCTGTCCACTGCACTACTCACTGATCATGAGGCCACAGGTCTGTTGGGGATTGGTCTTGTCCTCCTGGGTGGGTGGACTGTTGGTTTCTGTGATCAAGACCACATGCATTGCAAGTCTGTCTTACTGTGGCCCCAATGTCCTCAACCACTTCTTCTGTGATGTCTCTCCACTGCTCAACTTGTCCTGCACCCGTGTGGCTCTCACAGAGCTGGTCCACTTTATCTCAGCCATCATCATCTTCTGTGGGTCATTGCTGGTCGCTCTAGCCTCTTATGTGGCTATTGGAAGGGTGCTGATCCAAATGCCTTCAGCAGCTGCGAGCCACAAAGCCCTCTCCACATGTGCCTCCCACCTCCTTGTAATGGGTCTTTTTTACTCTGTGATCCTCTTTATGTATTCCAGGCCCAGCCAGGTCAAATCCACAGACCTCAACAAGGTGCTGTCAGTCATCTACACAGTGGCTACACCCATGTGCAGCCCAATCATCTATTGCTTGAGGAATAGGGAGGTGCATGCAGTGTTGAAGAGAACCCCCTGTCTGTGCTGAGATTCTTGAGAGGGCTGATGTCTTTTCTCTCCTTGTTTGAAAAACAATTCATGGCCAAATACACATAAAGAAATTCCAAAGAAACATGGTAGATATTTCTAGAACATTGTATAAAAGGACTTCTTAGAGACAACATGAAAAAATAAGAATGTTGCAGGGGCTGACACGATGCCTCAGTGGATAAAGACAATTGCTTTTAAGCCTAATGACCCAACTCCCCAGGACTCACATTATAAAAGGGGTGAACTGATATCTGCAGGTTGACCTCTGATCTTCACATATGCATGGTGGCATGTATATAACCCAGTATGAAGACAGACAGAAAAAAGGTGTCTTAGAGTTACCTTTGCGGTGATGAAACACCATGACCAAAGCAACTTGGGGGAAGAAAGGGTGTATTTGGCTTTCATTTCTACTTTATTGTTCATCATTGAAGGAAGTCAGGACAGGAACTCCAATAGAGCAGGAATCGGGAGGGAGGAGTGGATACAAAGGGAGGAGTAGTGCTCGCTCATCATGGCTTATACAACTCAGGACCACCAGCCTAGGGGGTGAGAGCACCCACAAAGGGCTGTGCCCTCCCGCATTAATCATTAATTAAGCTCCACACGCCTGCCTGCAGCCAGAGCTTACGGAAGCATTTTCTCCTCTCAGATGACTATAGCTTGTGTTGAGGTGATATAAAACTAGCCAGCACAGAAGAAAACAAAGAAGGAAAGAAGAATGGAAGGAAAGAAAGAAAAAAGAGCGGAAGGAAGGGAACATTCCTGAATAAAAACAAAATAGAAATAGTTGCGAACAGGAATATCAACAAAGAAATATATCTGCCTAGTAAATGCCAGAAAGATCAGCATCTTGTCTATTAAACACAAACTTGAAAGAAGGTTATCATTTATCCTCTGCATTCGAATGCACATATGCTACATATATTTGTAAGTAAAAATAGTGAAGAAAATGAACAAAATATATGAATGGTTACTGCAAAACTGACATTTGGAAAAGATACTATACAAATAAATATTTGAAATGATTGGAAATAACTCAAAGATCCATTTAAAGATTATTTACATTTATAATATACACATTGTGAAAGGATTAAACTGGATCTGTGGTTACTGACATGAGGGAGACAACCCAGGTAGGTGGTTGAGTTGAGAATAAAGGAGACAATTACATGACTGTGCTATTCTTATAAGAAAACAATGGCAATGATAGTGATAGGAGTAACTATTTACACTAATATGTATCTAGAAAGGATTCTGAAAGAGTATGCTATATATTATAGTTAACCACTGCTAGAATTGCTTTGTTAATGAACATGACCATGGGAAACTAGAATTTTCTGTTTTATATGGTTACTATTTTGCATTAAGTTTGCATTAGCTTCATAACTGAATTAATAAATAAATTAATAAAAAGAGTAAATAAGTTATATGTGGTGACTCATTCCTTAAATCTCTGCACTCTGGAGGAAGTTTTCTATAAGTTCAAGACCAGCCTGGTCTACAAAGCAAGTACAAGGTTAGCCAGGGCTACATAGTAAGACGTTGTCTGAAGAAAAAGAGAGAGGAAATAGAAATAAACTTGCTCATCAAACTGGAAGATTTTGGAAATTTTATTTTAAACAGTAGTTTGTGTTGACAGTCACTCAAGAGAAATGGGTATGTTTCAACTATGTTTATGATACTATTAAATGATTTTAAGAGGGGGAAAATGAAATATACTTCTTAGCCTCACTGGTTCTTAAGTTCACTTAAAAGTTGCCAATTTTCAAGGTTCCACATCTGGGCAATACACTGTTCCTATCCCACCATATTTCCTGTAGATAACAGAATTCAGATTCTCTTGCTCATAGGCAAGTACTTTATCAACTGAACCATCTCCCCAGCTCTGTCACTGACATTTTTTCATGAGACATAAGTAACCTTTCTAGTAACATCATAGTATTCCATTTGTGGGTGTTCTGTACACAGACAATCTGCTGTTTGTTTCTTGGTATTTCTAGACATGAAGTTGTATCCCAGGCTGACCTTAAACTCACTATGTAGCTAAGGATGACCTTGGAGTATTTCTCCTGTCTTCACCTCTGAACACGATATTTTGAATAGAGATGTTTTCAAACAATTTTCACTAAAAGCGTAAAGCTTTATAAACTTTTTTTTTTCATTGCTGAGTGAATGCCTACATTCTATGTTATTTTCTGGATAAAAGTTACTTAAATGATGTCTTTGCAGAATCCATAGTGTTTGTAATTTTTCATGCATATGATCAAATGTTCCTCAGAAAGAATCTAGACAATTTGATTAACATCTTTCATTGCTACTAACATTTGTTTTGAAAATGTTCCTGTTCACTTTTAGAATTTGACTACGTGCCCAGATATTGGCTTCCGTCTTCTTTTTTGACACAATCAAGAACCAATTAGGGAACCAGATTTTAGTATCAGCTCCTCCTCCTACACAAAACAACATTAGCAGCAACAAAAACCTTGTCGTCATAAGAGGTAGAAAGGATATTATAGGTGAGGGGTAATGAGGGATGCTGGAAAACGATGTATTCTGGAAGTAATAAGGCCTTTTTACTCAAGAATTCACAGAAGCTATGGTTTTCTTGACAAGATAAATCTAGTCAATAATTACAGCGTGATTTGAGTAGCTCAGTAGGCTCCTTCCCTACCTGTAGAGTGCTATTGCCAACTGATGCCTGTTACAGGAGAGTACGTCATTTTTCTTTAGGTATGTGGACCCTGCCAGCTGGCTTATGCTCATTCAGGCAGTACTAGTTGAGCTCAGAGGAAGAAAGAAGAGCACATGAAGGTGGAAAGATGGAGTATTTGGGAGGTAACAATGAGTGGGAGGGTAGAGTTGATATAATCAAGATACATTGTATATATGAATGTAGTTGTTGAAGAATAAACAGAAGTCTTTTTAGACTTTTAAAATGGTATTTACAGAGGCTGGAGGGCTGTATCAGCTGTTTAGAGCACTGACTGCCCCTCCAGAGGACCCATATTTGATTTCCAGTACCCACATGTTGGCTCACAACTATCTATAACTCCAGTTCCAGAGGATTCAGTGCTACCTTCTGGTCTCTTTGGGTATCAGTCACTTATACCTGTATACATATACATGCAGGAAAATACTCATGCACAAATAAGAGAAATAATAACTTTAAAAAATTAAAAAATGTTTTCAACTGGCTGTATTAGACCAAAGATTTCCCCCAAACCAGAATCAACCCATATGTTCATTAACTGGTAAAGGGGAACATCACACAACATATACGTTATTTGGGTTCAAAGAGAAATAAATTTATGCAGTAATGTATACAGCTTTCAAAATATTTCAGTCACAATAGCCACATATAGCATAAACTCATTATTATAAAATTTCTAGAACTGATGAATCTATAGAAACAGAATGTAGGCTGTTGGTTTCTTGGGGCTTGGAGTAGTGAGTGACTGGTGGATATTAGCAGTGCTATCTACTAGGTCTGAGTTTGTCTTGGGGGCAAAGGAAATGCTTTGGATTTAACAGTGGTGATGGCTGCATAATTACAAGGAAGCAAAGAAGAAAATACTGACTGCATTGTGTTTAAAAGATGAAATTTATGGTGTGTGAATTGTGCTTTAGTATAAAAATAGATATTGGTAATTTAAGGTTCCTCCCCAAGGACTCAGTCATTGGGTCAACCTCAGGACCAGTGCATGGTTCTGTGGAGAGCTACTTGGACCTCCTTGTTCCGCAGACAATAGATGACTGGGTTGCACATGGGGGTGACCACTGTATAGATGACAGACAGCACCTTGTTGAGATCCATGGCTTCTATGCGTTTGGGGCGGGCATAGATAAAGATAGTGACTGAGTAGAAAATGCCCACTACGACCAGGTGGGAGGCACATGTAGAGAAGGCCTTGTAGCGAGCAGTGGTAGAAGGCATGCGCAGAACTGCCCTGCCAATAGCCACATAGGAGGCCATAGTCGTGAGGAAGCAACCCCAAAGGATGACAATGACTGAGATGAAGTCTACCAGTTCTGTGAGGGCCACATGGGTGCAGGACAGGTTGAGTAATGGGGAGACATCACAGAAGAAATGGTTGAGGACATTGGGGCCACAGTAGGACAGGGTGGCAATGCATGTGGTCTTGACCATAGAGACCAATAGCCCACCTAGCCATGAAGTCATAGCCAAGCCCAGGCAGACCTGGGGCCTCATGAGTACTGGGTAGTGTAGTGGGCGGCAAATGGCCACATAGCGATCATATGCCATGGATGCCAGAAGAATGCACTCTGTGCCCACAAGGACAATGAAGAAGAAGAGTTGTGTCATACAAGCTATGAAGGGAATATGGTAGAGTCCATTGCATAGCCCGATGAGTAGGGTGGGCATGGTGACTGACACATAGCACATCTCCAGGCAGCTAAGGTTGCCCAGGAAGAAGTACATGGGCTTGTGGAGCTCTCTGTGACTGCAGATGAGGTAGATGATGAGTGTGTTCTCCAGGAGTGTCAGCAGGTAAAGAGTCAGGAAGACAGCAAATAGTGCATCCCTTATGTCTAGCCTAGTGGACAATCCCAGCAAGATGAACTGCTGAACCCTGGTCATGTTGGCCAGCTCCAGGGATCTCTCCATCTGTAGAGAGACAAGCCTATTGTTAACATCTGTCCTTCAGAAGCATCATAGTGAAAGTAATTAGACAGATGTTCACAGTGCTTTACACCTCTAGTGGTCATCTCTAGGGATCTGTCCATCTGTAGAGAGACAAAGAAAATTGTTGACATTCTATCCCTGGTGACACATGGTGATAATTTTTCTTTGGAAAGATGTTCAGAGTACTAGGAGATCTCCAACACATTTGTCAGTCTAACATCTGTTGGAGTTGTTACAGCAAATTTATGGGACATTATGTGATTATGACATCTCACTCTTATTGAACCTATGACTTTATACAAAACACCTAAGCAGTGGGAGAAACATGCATGGTGTCCCTGAGTATATATCACAACCAAGCAAGTGAATCAACATATGGTAAATTCCTCTTCCAATTAAAAATTAAATAATGGGCCAGGTGTGGTGGTTGTTTAATTCCAGTCCTTGGGATGCAGGGCCAAGCAGATCTCTGTGAGTTGGAGGCTTAACTGGTCGGTGCAGTGAATCCCAGGTCAGCTAGTGAGATCATGTCTAATACCTATTAGATTATATATCCATTATGTATGCATGTATTATATATGCATATAATTATATATGTATACTATATATATATTATACACATTCATGCACACACTACAAATATATACACATATATATCATGAAGATAAAAAATTATATCATACTTTGTCAGTTTTATGTAGTCTTTTTGGCCATGTTTTGATTTCTTTCAGTAAGTGACACATGCATTAAGACTATTGTTCTAAGTCAGGTGGTTGTGGTGCACATCTTTTATTCCAGTATTCCGGAGGCAAAATTAGACAGATTGCTGTGAGTTAGAGGCCAGTCTGGTCAACAGAGCAAACTCCAGGACAGCCAAAGCTACTGAAAAACACCTATCTTAAAAATCAATCAATCAATCAAACAAACAAAAAAACTCAGAATAAAACAAAGCAAAACAAAATAAAACAAAACAAGAGGGTACTCTATAAATACTAAAGCAACCGTCTCACTCCTTCTTCTTTCTCTTCCTCATCTTTCTCTTCCTTCTCCTTACCTCCTTTTTGATTCTTTCCAGAACACTGTAAAAAAAATCTGTCCTTACCTTTATTTTACAAGAAAGACATTATAGATCATAGCGCTAATATGGGTCTAGAGGGACCACTCAATGATTAAAGCAGCTTGCTCCCAAGTCTAACATCCCAAGTTTGATCCTTGGCCCTTTTCCATGGGGGAAAGTGAGAACAGATTTCTGAAAGCTGTCTTTTGACTTCCACACACATGTGATGACACAGGTACACATGTCACATATCCACCTCCCCGCCACACACACACTCTACATTTTTCTTCTTTCTTTCTTTTTTTGAGAGGTTAAGAGCACTATTTTTTCCTTTTTTTTTTTACTGGATATTTTCTTTATTTACATTTCAAATGTTTTCCCCTTTCCAGGTCTCCCCTTTGGGAACCTCTATTCCATCCCTTGCCCCCTGACTCTATGACACCCACCCACTCCTGTCTCTCTGCCCTGGTATTCCCCTAAACTGGAGCATTGAGTACTCTCAGTCCCAAGGGCCTCTCCTCCCACTGATGTCCAACAAGGTCATCCTCTGCCACATATGTGGCCAGAGCCGTGGGTCCCTCCATGTGTACTCTTTGGTTGGTGGTCCAGTTCCCGGGAGCTCTGGGGGATCTGGCCGGTTGATACTGTTTTTCCTTCCATGAGGCTGCAAACCCCCTCAGCTCCTTCAGTCCCTTTTCCAACTCCTCCATCAGGGACCCTGAATTCAGTTCAGTGGTTGGCTGCAATCATCTGCCTCTGTATTTGTCAGGCTCTGGCAGAGCCTCTCAGGAGACAGCCATACCAGGATCCTGTCAGCAAGCACTTCTTGGCATCCACAATAGCCAAGAGTTTGGTGACTGTATATGGGATGGATCCCCAGGTAGGGCAGTCTCTGGATGGCCTTCCCTTCAGTCTCCGCTCCACACTTTGTACATTTTTTAATTAGAGATTAAAACTCATTTAAAATGACTTGCTCTAAATTGTACAACCAAGATGGGAAATGGGATCAAATCTCTGGATGATTCAAGCCTCTGTCCAGCCACAGTCTCTAATTGTTATTTCCTGGTCAGCACCATTCTAAACGGCAGCAGCAGAAGCATCAAATGATTAAACACAATGACACTAGTAATGACCACGATGTACTACACTCTTCTTGGGCCAAAGTCTTCATCTTCACTTCTCACTTTTAGCCCTTTAGAGCTTCATGAATCTTGATCAAGATGTTTTGTCACTGCATCATCACAGCGGACACCGAGATTGAGAAGAACCATACTCAAGACATGAGGGAGGGAGTGAATGAGCAGAGGTAGTTTACAAACTGGGCTCTCACCAATTCTGTGTCCTGACATTTTAGGTACCTGAGAGCAAGTGAGCGAAAACAGGAAATATGGTTCATATGCACAGTGGAGTTTTATTCAGTTGTAAAGGAGAATGAATGAAATAATGTTCCCAGAAAAAAAAAAAAGGTTTTAACTGGAGCTTCATTGTAGTAAGTAAAATAAGTATTGAATATTTCCTTTCATACCCAAAATTTAGTAATAAAATATAAAGATGGATACATTAGGAGAAATAGGGAGGAGAATCACAGCAAAGCAATTTTTTTAAAAATGGCATAATGAAATTGAATACTAAGATTTTGTGTAAAAAAGAAAAACCTTATAGAAGCCAAATGTCTCATAGGTCTATTAGGTGACCACTGCGAATGTCTCATAGGTCTATTAATTAGGTGACCACTGCGAATGTCTCATAGGTCTATTAATTAGGTGACCACTGCAATATTGCCCACACGCAAGGAGATGACTCCACAGCCACGTGCATGTGACTAGCACTGCTTGGACTTAGTGGGTTAATTTCTTTTTAAGAGATGAAGATGGAAGGAAGATGTATTGGAAGGGACTGGATGGATTACAGGGAGAAGGTGGGGGTAGATATGATCAAAGCATTATATTCATGCCTCAAATTAAAAAATATCAAAATTAGAAATAAAGTTTTAATGGGGGCACTCTGCATTGGTAGATAGTTCTCTTTGAAGATCAAGATTAAAATAAAATAATAAAATAAAATAAAAGAGAAATATGGATATGGAACAAAAAGTAGCTGTGGGGGGTAGAAGATGACAGCAGAGGAGGTGAATATTATCAAAATATATTATATGCACATATGGAAACGAAATGCCAAAACCCAGTACTTTCTATGCTATCTTTTAATAAAAGTTAATCAAATTTTAAAATTCTGTATTCTTTCTTTCATTCCATAATATATCTCAGAATTTTTGGTTTGGTCAAATTTCCATTTTATAGGTTTAAATATTGACTTCGACAAACTAATAAGAGCTCAATGGTTTTTTTTTTGCCAAATTTTCATAAGAATGATACTATTCTTATACCTTCATGGTAGAAGCTTTGTGTGTGTGTGTGTGTGTGTGTGTGTGTGTGTGTGTGTGTGTATGTGCATACCAGTAAGCAATATTTCCGGTTTTTCAAGACAATCACAACAGTTCACACCAGTCTTATTCCCAGAGGGATATGCCTACGCTTTGCCTTGAACAGTAATCTTCTCTGTCCAAACAGCAGCGTGGGCTGCTTCTGTCTGCCCTGCTGCACATGAGCTTCCCATTAGTCTGCACTTTTGTCTGGGTAGTAGGTCTTTCCACAAACTTACACAAGTGCTATCAAGGGTTAGGTTCTGACTTTCTGCAGTTTGGCTTCTATATGTGGTTGAAAATGGAGTCTTCATCACCCAGACTCAGGACTGATGCCAAAATTCTGAAGAGTCTGGTAGAGACATCACTGCAAAGCACTCCCTTTCTTGCAATTATCCTATATTGTTTTCCCCTCTTTCCTGGTTCTGTTTTTGAGTTTCATTCTCTTCCCCTTCACAATGATCCCCCTTACTGACCAACACTCCTATGAATGTTTTTATGGGTAGCATTTCCTAACAGACTGAAATGTAGCAAAGTTCTCCATAAAAATCCTACAAATATCTACCAGTCACCCAAAGTATCTCAGAACTCCAGAGAACCAGAGACACACCCAGTTCTATCTCAGTTTTGTAATATACAAACCACTCGCCAGCATCTGTTGTTATATCTGTTGTATAGCCTGATACATAAGTCATGATGATTTCCCAGATCTGTACTCTGGGCAGGCTACTAACTCTTCAAGTATCAACTGTATGTTTTTCAAGATGAGAGACAATCATCCTTTACTCTGAAGGTTATTTTACTGCCTCACAATGGAAGGAGAAACATAATGTTAAATCCAAGCCTTCATTATAAGGCTTGAGCTCATAAATTAAACAGGGACAGGTTGAAAATCTCTTTTCTAAAATAAAATCTAGAGTTTTTCCTCAACAAGACTATTGGCTAGAAGAAGTTTTTAATAGTCATTGATTCTATTCCATTTCACATATGCATATGAAGATGAGTTGTTAACATCAAAATGTTTGATAACCTTGAAGCTGTTTCTCTAGGAATTGCTTCAATTACTTCAACCTATTTTTTCTTCTCAGCTATTTCATTTTTTTTTAAAAGAATAGGTTCTATAATAAATTTTATAGCCTGCCCAAGTTATCTTCACTGTGATTCTAACTGGACCTCTGCAGAAAACAAGAGACTGGGTCATCCTGACAGATCATCTCTCCCTTGTAAGTACATGGTCTCTAAGAAACCACCTGATCTCACCATGCTATCAATCTTACTATCTCTGCCCATTGTTACATATACTTTATATGACGTTATGAGGAGCATTAAGTGAATGTCTTTCAAGTATTTGGATATGATACCTAATAAACTACTATGTGTCCTATACAAGTTTATTTTCCTATGGGCAAGCATACACACCTGTTTTTGCAGATATGTAACTCCAGTACTCCAAGGCTGACTGAAGTGGGAGGGCCAGAAGTCTGAGGCTATCATGATCTTGACTAAAGAAATAGTATATTCTTCCTGCTGATCCTCATTTTTAGGTAAGGTCTCATATATCCCAGAACTTGTTATCTAGTGGAAAATAACCAGAGCTTATGTCCCTCCTCTATTTCCTGAATACTGAGATTACAAATATGTGACGTCACTTCTTTATTTATGTGGCTGGGTTCAAGCCCAGCACTTCTTTCACGTTAGCCAAACACTTGACCACCTGAAATATATATATCCTCATCCCTGTTGTTCCTTTTTTTACCCCTTCAAAGAACTTTTCTGTATCTTCTCACCTGCTTGTTGAAGGCAGATAAGTACAAACACTTTCTTGCTGATGTAGAGTAGGCTCTGGTGGTGGCCAGATGGAACCAGCTGGCTCTAAGGATGGGCTGCCAAGAAATGGGACCTTTCAGTACATCTTAAGAGAAACTGTCCTTGGTCTTAACCAAACACACACACACACACACACACACACACACACACACACACACACACAGCCTCGTGTTACTGTCCTGGAATGTCCCAGTCACCGAGTTGACTATACTGTGAGAGAAGACAAACGCACAAGCTTAAACTAGCACTCTAGACCTAAGAGAATTCTCTTATCCCTGTGGATTAGAAAATCAGGAAAGGAAAGCTTCAGAGAAGATGTAAAATGAGGGCCAGTGCCTGACATTATCCTATGACCTCCACCTATGTGGTAAGACATGTACATCACACAAAAGAATTTCATACCACATTTAACTTGTTTTTAAGTTAAATATACATATGAGTTTTTCTTGCTAAAACATGAAAAACATATGGGCTAGAGAAATGGCTCAATGGTTAAAAGCATTCACTGTTTTTGCAGAGGCCTCAAGTTCACACCCCAGCATCCATGTTGAATGGCTCACAACTGCTAGTAACTGCTCTGGGGGGATTCTGATGCCTATGAGTTCTGTGGGCATCTGCACTCACACGCACCTATGCAACACACAGACATACAAGTGTATACATAATTAAAATAAAAAAATAATACTTAGAACACAAGTTATTTTTTTGCACTCATATTTTATCTTGTAGTCAAACTCTTTATTTTGTATAAATATGATTGATGGGTATTTAAATGGATTCTTTCTTCTTTGTTCAAACAATGCCTCAGTAAGCTTGTAAATTTTTTTGCATAGTATCTGTCTATCCTTGTAGACTTCTACTAGCTCACTTGATAAATATATATAAATCAGTTAGCAATAAAAATTACAGAACTATCAAATATACACATGAGCAAAATTAAGCATATATACATGTGGGCTAGCAGATGTGTATTATTCATGAACTTTCATGAATTATTCATAAACTTTGATTATTTTTCTCTTAACAATTTCTTTTCTTAATGATTTTGCTGAGCTCAACTCCTAGGAAAATATTTTCTACAGGTTTTAGTTCACAGTTAAAGATTACTAGTAGTGGCTGGGTCATGAAAGATTTAAACGAGGGTGTGGGAGGTTCACATATGGAAGATGGTGATCAAGGCCAATGGAGAGTCTTCCTCAGCACACTGTGGACCTCCTTATTCCTTAGACAGTAGATGATAGGGTTGCAGAGAGGTGTGACCACTGTGTAGATGACAGACAGCACCTTGTTGAGGTCCATAGACTTGATGCGGCTGGGGCGGCAATAGATGAAGAGAGCTGCTGAGTAGAAGATGCCCACCACTACCAGATGGGAGGCACAGGTGGAGAAGGCCTTGCGCCGGGCAGCGGCTGATGGCATGCGGAGTACAGCCATCCCAATAGCTGAATAGGAGGCCAGGGACACCAGAAGTGTTCCACAGAAGATGACAATGGCTGAGATGAAGTCTACCAGCTCTGTGAGGGCTACATGGGTACAGGACAGATTGAGCAGAGGAGAGACATCACAGAAAAATTGGTTGAGGACATTGGGACCACAGTAAGACAGACTGGCAATGCATTTTGTCTTTATTGCTGAGACCACCAGGCCACCCAGCCATGAAGACAAGGCTAAGCCCAGGCAGACCTGTGGCCTCATGAGCAGTGGGTAGTGTAGTGGGCGGCAGATGGCTACATAGCGGTCATAAGCCATGGAAGCCAGGAGGGTGCACTCTGTGCAGATGAGAGAGACAAAGAAGAAGAGTTGTGTCATGCAAGTTACAAAGGAAATGTAGTAGGGCCCCATCCACAGTCCCAGGAGTAGGGTGGGCATGGTGGCTGACACATAGCACATCTCCAGGCAGCTGAGGTTGCCCAGGAAGAAGTACATGGGCTTGTGGAGCTCGCTGTGACTGAAGATGAGGTAGATGATGAGTGTGTTCTCCAGGAGTGTCAGCAGGTAGAGAGTCAGGAAGATGACAAACAGGGCATCCCTTATCCCCAGCCTTGTAGGAAAACCTAACAGCACAAATTGATGGACTCTGGTCATGTTGGTCAACTCAAGTGATGTCTCCATCTGTGGAGAGCAAAGTAGCATTGTTTAAAAGCAAGCACAATGCACAAACTTATGAGGATGTTTACACTTCCTGGAGAAATTGGTGGTGCTGACAACTTTCCAGAAAGCTAGCATATCAGCC
>JADRCC010564552.1:0-12261 GCA_019843855.1 Hylomyscus alleni
TTGGCGTGTGTTTATGTCTTGTCTGTTGTAAAGGATGCAACAGATTTCCTAGGCTTTTGAAAGCTATCTGCTTCTCGCTTAGAGTCACAGCATTTTATGGCTACATGGCATTTTAACTCTCATTGACTCTAGCACCTCCTTAAAAAAATAAAAAGAAATGGAAGTTAAAAGTATTAAGTGGTTTGTGTGCATTCACATAGGAAGTTAAGGCCACCTTAACTTCAGAGCTAATCACATCTGATTGTCCTTTTACATCCTTTTTTACTACAACTAAGATATTGTATTGTAAAGGAATGAATCCCCCTTTGAACACATAGGAATTAAAAAAGGTATTTTGAAATAAATCATCTCTAACCTCGTCTACAATGGGTAACCACTTGAAACACTATCTATCTATCTATCTATCTATCTATCTATCTATCTATCTATCTATCTATCTATCTCCTAACCATTTGCCTAAATAAGTAAGGAGTATTTGCTTTTAATAAGTTAATTAGTTTATTGGGAACTTTTCAAGTAATTAAAAACTTTTTAAAAAGTATAATTGATTTTAATTAGCTTAAAATGTAACCACTCAGGGGCTGGTAAGATGGCTCAGCAGTTAAGAGCACTGACTGTTCTTTGGAAGGTCCTGAGTTCAAATCCCAGCAACCACATGGTGGCTCATGACCATCCGTAATGTGATCTGATGCCCTTTTCTGGTGTGTCTGAAGACAGTTACAGTGTACTTACATATAACAATAAATAAATCTTTTAAAAAATGTAATCACTCTTTAAAAACTTTATTTTACTATTGTTTTTTTCCTAGTCCAGAAATTAAGGTTGTTTAAAAGTAAACTAACAACAAATAAATGACTTGGAAAGACATGAAAAATGGCAGAAAATTGATGAAATGAAAATCATTTCAATGCTTTATGTCTAAGAGTAGTTCTATGTGAGCAATTGTATCAAATTATATGTGATAATATACAATTTTATACCAAATAATATTAGATGATACCACTATAATATTAAGAGAAATTTATGTTATATTTCTCATATCTCACATTTGTTGTACTCTAAAATGCATCCTAAGGCTTATAGATCAGCCTGCATCTATAAGACATTGTGGACCTCTAGGTCACCTATAGCATCTACTTATCTTTTATTCCCATGTGTAATTCAGTTCTTTCCATCCAATCATATGACAGCTCCCAGGATATGCAAATAGTGAAATGATGGATGTAGCCATGTATTGGCCTCCCAGAAGTTTATTGTTTTGTTGGAGGGGAAAATGAGTGAACACCTTCACCTGTAACAGAGTAGAGTCCCAGGAAAGCATAGCTATCTAGCCTCAAGGTCAAAGAGTTGGTGCAGAGCAATCTCAGAGTTACAAACTAGTTGAGGTATCTGCTGGGCTCAGATAACACTAGTCTGGTTGGGATGGGGCATGAAGGATAAGAAAAAGAAGTAAGCTGTGAGACTACAAAAAGGGAATTATGTTATCAACGTTACTGAAGTATAAGAGACAAATGTCTTTGCAGCATTCCACACCTTACCTGCTTCACATTGGGATTAACAAGGCTGTAAAGTGAACCAGAGATGAGGGAGGAGCTCTGGTCTCTGTGAGTTACTCAAGACTGTGTACTCACACTGTTACGTCTCCATTTTCATTCTAGTTAGACTCTGTTTCTCTAATGTTAAGTGACAATAGCAGAATTAAATATCAAGCATTTTCATAACATAGAGATATGATCACTGAATAGTATCATTAAATGTTTATTGGGGTTTGTTTGAACTCGTTTTAGACTTTACTTTTTCGACAGTCACACTGGAATAAAATTTAGAGAAATAGACACTTTAAACTTATCATTGAAAGAGAAATATAGTTTTATTACTTTCATATACATAATTTGAGTTGTGCTAATAAAGATTTAGATAATAAATGATATGATGAACCTGCTTTAATGAATACATGAAAAGAATTCTGTAATTAGTATAACAATTTCATACAAATAAAAGCTGATGAAGTTTTTAAGTGTCTGAATACAGTTTATTTTCTACAAAGGGACAAAAGTACTTATAAGTAAAATGATACCAATTTTTATATTTGCCGTTGGTTTTTCAGTTTTCAAATTAATAGTTTCTCTTTTAATATTTTACTAATTCATTTACTTGCATCGGTGCACATACGCTTACTTGCTGGTGCCCACAGACATCAGAAAGAATATTAGGTCTCCTGGATCTGGGGTTATGAGTGGTTGTGAATCACCCATTATGAGTGCTGAGAACTGAACTCAGTTCCTCTGGAAGAACAGTAAATGCTGTTAACCACTAAGCCATATCTCCAAGCCCTTCTATGGTAGGATTTTTCCCTGTCCAATTACTTTAAAATATTAGTAAGCAGGAGGCCTGTGATTGTTCAGGGAAAAGGGAGGCAGGGCAAAGAGTTGCAGGGGACAGGAGTGACTCAAGGGAGAAAGGGAGGAAGCCAAGATGGAGGCAGACAGACAGGAAGAAGATCCTGATCCTGCATAGCTTTAAATAGCCACAGCTACTTATGATAGGGTAATGGATAGAAAAATTGGGATAATTCATCTAATCTAGGTGGCCAGATTTTACCATTATCAATTGGTTCTGAAATTATTGTATTGGCATCTTGTGAACTGAGAATTTATTGATACACGAATCTGATTGGTTAATTATAAATTTCAAGAGTTTTGTTTCTACCAAGTTGCTGGATATTGTGGCAGCTGACCACGAGGTGCATGGTCATGGCCTGGGGCTGGCATGGCAGCGAAGGGATCTCGGGAACTTCAGCCCTGCCAGAGAGTTAGTGGGCAGAGAGTAGCAAGATGGAATGTGGAAACTTGGTGATTTGTCTTCAATATTTCCCCAAACACCCTTCAAAGTTCATAGTTTAAAAGACCACATCATTTAGATCTCACAGTGAGTCCATCAAGTATGTTAAGAATTGTTAGCCCCCATTGTATGAATAAGTCAAAGGTATTACAAAAGTTAAAAGAATGGTTCCATAATTAGTAATCAATAAAAGTACACATGATACCTCGGCCCCTTGATCATTGATGTTAATGTTATATATCCAATTTTATATGACAGCTTTTGTTAGTACACCCTGTTTCCTTATTACTTAGAGGATAGAAGCTCTTTGAAGCCATATATTTTGCATGCTAAATAAATTCAAGGAGACATAGATCAAGGGATCTTGATTCTATTCTCTGAAAACGTGCGCTCTATTATACTTACCTCATCACTACCACAAAAATTGAAGAAAGCCAGCTAAGCTCAATGTTGAAAATAAAGTTTTGCTTTTATGCTTTTAGTGGTAAGTTGGGAATTTCCAGCTTTCAAAGATTCTACCATAAATCTTCAGTTATTAGCAAGCCGGGAATGCTTAATTACATAAAGAAGGCCATATATCTGGAGAAATTGGAACATCACCTAAGATAGCATATGTTTATAAGGAATATACCTCAGAAAGAAAATTATAACTTTATATTCTTCTCCTTCCTTGTCTACATTTCTGGATGATGGTAGAAAAGTTAGTATTCTAGAAGGTTGCAGCAATTTTTGAGTCTTCATTCAGCTACGAACATGCAGAATGATCAGATCTGTCGCAAATCACGGTTCCAAGAGCATTGGAATACATGCTAAGGATATGTGAAAAATGACAAATTTGAATTGAGGTAATATGATAAGAGTTTTGTAGAAAAAAATGTGTAAAAACCCATGGCTATCTCTCTTGGACATGGGCAGGTTAAATAAAGCAACTCCCCTAAATGAGTAACTCAGAACCTCACTGCCTCAGCTCCTTATCGCATTATAGAATTGCTGTGGAGTGATGATTTCTCCCTTCGTGCCTACGCATGAGATATAGACCAGAAAATAACTGGGATGTCTCCTGTTCCTCTGTGTCTGTCATTTGAAGACTGTGGTGTGTATACTGATTGTAACACTATACTGAGGCTACTATACGGTGGTTTACTGTATCTCTAAGAGCATGTAAATTCCTTCATACCAAGGAAACCTATTCTCCGGTACTTAATAAAAGACTTGCTCATCTGCTTTTTTATGTCAAATTTAGAGGAGCTGGTGAAGTTTATTATTATTATTATTATTATTATTATTATTATTATTATTATTATTTTAACCAAGAACAAAAATATAACAAGGGTCTGAATGGGAGAGAGTGATTTGTGATAGAATAATAGCCTTGTTGAAAACAACCGGAAAGTTTTGGTAACTGCTTTAAAAATCTGCTTAAATGTGTTCCTGTATTTTTTAAGTTGTGAAGAGGGGAATATCTGGAACTTCAGAGTCAGGAAAACTAAGAAAAGTTTGAGTTAATGAGTCCTCCCTCATCATACTTGAGGACTTCTCTTGCATTTGAGTAGGCCAAAAAGCTGAGAACAGGGCTCTCCTGAGGCAGATAGCAGCTTTAGAGGAAAGACAAATGGAGAAACCTTTGTGGCCTCATGAAATAGAGTAAATAAATAAGCAAACAAATGGAGATCTTGCTTCCCCAAAACTTATTTGCTGATATATGACACTGAATAATAGATGTAGGGACACAAAACAATATAAGAATAGATAAGCTAAAATTTTCTGGAATGAGAAGTTAAAAACACCACAAGGATTAGAGTTCAAGACGAGTAGGGAAAAATGAGCACACTAGAGGTTCCTTGGGAAGCCAGGTAGACCTATGCTGTAAGAAAAGCCTTCTAGACGTGGGCTTAAGAGATCAGTTCTGAAAAACAGAGAAATGCTCTCAGTGAGAATAAAATAACCTGAAGTTATGATGATTTAAAAAAACAGTATCAGACACTCAAAGAAATACTGGCAAATATCAGGAGAATCTTGTTGATGGTATATATTGAGAAATAATCTAGAAATTTCTATTATGTGGTCATACGATATGATTGTAAAATTATGGTGATGGTCATATTCAAAAAATATGGAGAAGCTGGACATGGCGCTACATATCAGTCACAAGAGAGTCTGAGAAAGGAGCAGCATTGTCATTTTGGGCCAGCCTGGGTTACATTGCGAGTTACAGTCCAGCCTGGACCATAGAGTGTGTGAGACCTTATATTCTCAAAGATAAAAGGAAAATAGGGGAATTATGTGGTGACCATGGAAAAAGCATAGATATTCCAACCTGGGAAGAAAATGTGTTCAAAGAATCGAACAGAAATCTAGTAACATAGAATCCTAAATTTTTCAGCAAGTATATTTAAGAGCAAATCAGACATAGTCGAAAACAGAAGCAATCCAAAACTGAGTGATCACTGGAGAGAATCTAAGTGACTAAGCACAGAAAATGAACACAGATGCAATACAGAAAAGGAGAATAAACACAAGGGAGAATGCAGTGTAAACATCTAGCATGGACGTTGTCTGAGCGCTAGAGGGAAAAGGGGAGATATGACAAATTCAATAGTCAAAGAAAGATGGGTATGTGTGCCATGCATGGGTTTGAGAAGCTCTGTGAGTAGTATGAAAAATAAATACATTACTACATTTTGGTGAAACGCATAGCAAGCAATAGGAATAATATATAAAAGTAGTGAGGTGGGTACACAGCCAGATATAAAGATGACTTTTTATTTTTAGTCTAGCGCAGCAGAACCAACACCTGACATCCTGATAGGGATGAGGGAAGTCAGAAGATGACGGAATGATGCCTGAAAGTAATTCTTTAACAGGTGAAACAAAGGAAACATGAATTCAGTTAGAGGGAGACTGAAGAAATCTATTCCTGGCAAACGTGTGCCAGGATATGTAGCAAGAGAAGAAAGATTCAGGGAGATGAAGAGGAAATATTAAAAATGTGAAATGAGAAACCTGGGGGCCAAATATCCACTGTTGACTTACAAAGCACCATGAACCACATTTTGTGAGATTAAACTGTGTATAGGTTTGATGTAAAAAAAAATACAGTAGCAACAGTAACACGTGCATTCTTCATGGAGGAGTAATTAAATGTTGCATGCTGTGCTATTGTCAGAGCGTGGTAGACATGATGCTATGGGGTGCAGTTACTGGAGAGTACCCACACTTTTGGCAAGCCAATAATACACAGGTAAATAATATACTTCAAAGAATTTAATGAAGAAGGAATAATAAATCATACCCTATTAATCTAAGAGAGAGGAAATAGGAACCACCAAGTCCAATAGGGCATAAATGATAATATTTTATTTCAGGTGCAAGTAAATCATCGATCATAGATTTAAAAGTATAATTTTATCAAATGAAAGAATAATTGAATGACAAAAAATTGCCAGATTATATTAAAGATAATTCTAAATGCATGCACTCAATACAGACTGACTTTAAATATACAGACATGAACATAGTAAAAGAATGAAAAATGTACCTTCAAGGTAGTCAGCAAAAGACAATTTTTGGACTTCATTAGTATCAGAAACACTAAGAAACTCATTCACGGAGTAGTTTTGTAACTTTTTCCTATGAAGATGTGAACTACCATCCATTGGTTTTTAGATATGTATGGCATGAGCAACAGACCAAAGAAATAATACTACCAAGTCTATCTTAGTGAGCCTGAGAGTTGATTGGATTTTATACAAGGTATAGGCAGGTGCTACTTATAGGACCAAGGGTGACTCAACAGCAGCTGCATAGTGGCTACACCTCTACCTTAGTTTGAGTGACATCATGAAAGCTCTGCCCACATCATCCCTCCTGTGATTTCCATGGAGTCTCTCTCCTCCCTAGTAATTGTTAGTGCTTATAAAATGCTCCAGAGGAAGTCAGTGACTGTTAATGGTTTCAGGAACTTTCCGACTCTGGTCACCTTCATTTCCTCATGACATATTTCAGTTTTCACCTAATTCCTGATTCTGAAGGAGCTTCTCTCCTCCTTTGGGAAGGGAATATTTCCACCAGAAGAGATCTCTACACAACAGGAGCGGTACACTAAGCAAAGCTAATAGAGTCCTATGCTGGCTACATAGAGCTAGTACTGTTTCTTTGTTTGTTTTGTTTGTTTGTTTTTTGTTTTGTTTTCAAAAAACATTTAAAGTGTCAAATGGAAATAAAAGAGAAATCCATGGTTATAGTGAGTGACCTTCTCTGTAACTAAACATGGTCTCTAATTCAGGAAAATACGGTGAAGATTCTCAAAACATACTTAACAAATTCCTAGCAAATATTTTCCAGTAGATTGTAACTAACCGTGAGAGAAGTGACTCTTGCATTCAGATCCTTAGCAAAAATGACCATATTAATTTATAAAATAAACCTCAGCAAATATCAAAAGTTTAAAATTATTCATATTATAATATCTGATTACGAAGATGTAGACATACAACCCAAATGTTAACTGGAAAAAAGTTACAAGTTACTTAGAAGTTGAATAATATTTTCATTATAATCTGTCTGAAAATGATATCACAATGCTAATTAAAATGCTTTTCAGTGACAATGCGATACTGGAACTTGCAGGATGCAGCTAAAGCGGTGAATAAGGAAAACCTAGGGATTAAAAAATTTTATTCAAATAGAATAGTCAATTAAGTGACATTTTTTCTAAGCTTTCACATTAATTAAATGAAAAAAACAAAAAAATAGGCATTAGGAATGAATAACTGTAAGGCGAGAAATCATTTAAAGGGAAAACAAATTTTGATACAAAGGTATCGAACACAGAAGTTGGTTCTTTTCAAATATTCATAAGCTTAATAGCAAGACTAATTAAAGAAAAATAATTATGAATATCAGAATTTTAAAAATAGGATAGGACAGCATAGTATATCCTAAAATCATAAAAAATAAAATATACATGATCTTCACAATGCTTTTTGTAGAAAAAAATAGGCATTATTCTTCACTTAAAAAATGGTTGGTAGAAAAGAAAGAACATCAGGATGTCAAATTAATTAGTAATGTAAGCATTATTATGCTGTAAGATAAAAATTTTAGAACAATATTTATTAGGATAAGGAAATTTAGTTAAACCCATTTTGAATATATACCAAGCTATTCACATATAATTTATTGAGGGTTTTTCTATAATTGTCATTATATTTCAGTAAATTTTTATACTAGTGGTCAAAGGTACAATTTTTTTTCATTAGTAAAAGGTTTTTTGATAAATGTGTGACAGTGGACTGCACATTATTTTGTAATTTAGAACACTCAGATTCTAATTTGGGCTTCAATTCCCTATGACCTTAAATGAGTAGCCAAATATCTCTGGGCTTTTATTTTATCATTTAAGCAAGGAGTGGTTTGGGCTAAAAAAAATAAGATGTAAGATAAGTCTGATGATGAATGTGATTTCTAGTCTGTCTCTTAGGCATGAAAAGCCACCTGTGAAAGTAGGAAGACATAGAACTAGCAATGAGTTGTCATAATTGTCATCAACCCAGGGGAACCTAGGAAGTCATTACCCAGGGGTCAGATATCTGACCATTTCCTTTGTTGGTGATCTCAATGGTGGCCTACAAAGTAGGAAGGGGGAAAGCCTGGAGACACCAGTGAGTCACAGACTTAAGGATGAGCCTTTCACTCAAACCCATCTCTGTAAGTTTTTAATATCACCAGCATACACACTGCCTGTATTCCACACAATTCTTTATTTTCTCATGTCTCATGGGGCTGTAGAGATGGCTCAGAGGTTGAGAGCATGCAATGTTCTTACAGAGGACTAGGGTTTTAGTTAGCAGCATTTCTGCCAGGCAGCTCACGAGTTGCCTGTAGTTCTACTGCCAATGGAGTCAGAATCCTTTGGCCTATTCAGGTACCTGCACTAATTATGCCTCCACCTACCAGACACACAACTAAACATAAAAGAAAAACTTAAAAATGTATCAGATATTAAATATCATTTTTGCTTTGAGAATTTTAGAAATAGCAAGTCTCTTTAATTTTAGTATACACAGTATCTCCCCCTAACTAGTCAACAGACACATGTTCTAACCTTTATCTTCCAATTTGTTTTGAATTAAGTCACATGAAGTTACTTTCATGGTATTTTTAAAACTTGTCTGTATATATTTCTCTCTTTGCAACTTCTACCTAAGTAGGTTTGACAAGGTCTTTAATATGATGATTTTTTTTTCAACTTCAGAAAAATAGATTTACCTTCTAGTTAATGCCATGCACACTAAGTGGTTTCTATGATAGAATGTTCATATGTTCTATTTGTAATCTCTTGAGACTGCTGTGACTCAATAATGTATATTGTAGCTATTTTTAACCAGGTCATAGAGGAGTTCATCTATACGCCAAACACGTTACCGAGTTGTCCTTTTTAGTCACAGTTGCTTTTTTAATGTCAGGATCAGTTGTATTACTGTGGTCCATGGTTTCTGTCTCTGACTGAGGGAGGGTAGACTTGGGAATGTCGGGAAACAGCTGTGTAGTAGATGCCTTTGATAGAGTGAAGAGAACAGTAAGATTTTGATAAAATGGTCTAAGTGTGTCCCTTGTCTGCCTTCTGCAACACTTGCCGGATGGTTCCAGGAGAAGATAGACTATTTCATTAGGCTTCACAAAAATATTTTGCTCAGATCTGTGGAGGGAAATCATTTGAGGACCTAGTTTTTTTTCTAGGTTACCTCTTTAGTGGTATTTATATTTTATTGCTTATTTGCTATATTTAAGGTAGTTATTATTCATGGGAAGACAGCTCATCAATGCAGTTTATATAATGTAATTGTCCCAGGGTCAGAGTTATCTTTCATTGTCTGTACATTTTCTGACAGAGCTTTTATTCTTAAATATTAAATAAATGATAATTCATATGTTTGGTGGATATGTGTCTTTATACTAAAAAGATTCAGTTGAGACATGAACAGTTGTCTTCCTTACATGAAGTTTCTATTGATTTATTTCATTTCAACAGCAATTATTACCAGAGCTTGGTGGATGGGGGTGGGTCAGCACCTTGTATCTGAGAGTTCCCATGGATTAAGTGCAGTGCTGGTTTCAGTATGCAAATCAAAGAAAGGAATGGCCAAGAATTAGAGAAAGGAAATTTAATTAGTGTTGTTTTGGAAAGAACAAATGAAGAGGTTCAGGGTCCCCAAATTCATTTTAAGGGGCTAATAAGGCCTTTAAGAATTTATTGAAAAGAGAAGACAGAAGTGTGGCTGATACTGTGACATCTTGGTAAGGCCAGGAGTCTGACTGATCATCAGTTTTGGTCTTGCAAACAGTTCTGGAGACCACTTGAGAAGAGCGCTCTGGTCTGTTCAAAGGGATCACTTTTGCCCTAAGAGGCAGACCCTGGATCTTGGTGATTGTATTCATTGGGGGCAACAATCAGCTCTGTGAAATTCCCTTTGTGTGTGGGTAGTTACCATCTGTGGTTGTAAAGATGTTTATTGATCATTCTCCACATCCTTAGACTCCAAGGTAACTGCAGAAGGAAGAGGCTCAGTGTAGGAGCAGAAAAAACTTTAGGAAGATGATGTAGAGCCAGAGAGGCAAAAGCAGATCGACCCAGGCCTGCAATGGACACCTTCTTCATACTCCCCATTTTTCCTGCTATTTTAAAACATGTTTGGTGAATATTTTTACATGAAAATGTTGCTGCAAACAAAATAGCATTTTTCTTTACTCTTTCTCCAAAGGACAGTGGCCTGAGACCACGTTTATTTCCCTATTTCCTTCTGCCTTCTAGACCACTCCAATGCCTATTTCTACTTCTTATTGGTATGTTTTCTGTGATCGTTCAATAAAATTAATCTTCTCTACAGGTGTCTGCTGTATTTCCTAAATCCTTTCTTAGTTTAGGGATTACTAGTTCCCAGAGAGTCTGAACTAGGGTTCCTCTTCAATGCTGTATCTTTTATGCACCTTTTATTATATCACTTCCTCTTTAAAAAATTAGTTTGGGCATACTTGTTGCTGGTTCATAATACTTACAAAACAACAACAACAACAAAACCTTTGTCACTTCAAGCTTTCAGAGGGTGCATCTTCCTGCTCACTACAGTTCTGTTGCTGTGGGGTTTTTTTTTTTTTTCATCCTCCTTGAGGAGCTACGTCTTGGCAGGTGGGAGGTCCTTAAACTATAGCCCCTCTAAATTTTCCTAGAGGTCGTTTGACTTCTGGGTTGGGACTGACTAGATACAACGAAAACTTTGTCTTTTGTCTGAATGTTTATAATATTTATGTATTTATTTTTGCTTCAGAGATTTTACTAGAACATATCCAGAATTGTGTCTGTCTCCTTCGATCCTACTACAACATATTACCCTGCCCAACAGGTTTAGACCTTTAGTTCAGATCAACGAATATTTTCTTCTCCTTGCCATGGCAGACCATGCCTTCTCATACCCTTCTCTATCTGTTCTCTCTTCTCCTTTATATTGTCTCAAGTCTACTTCCTCTTCTCTTAGTGTTTTTCTTGGTGACACCCACCATGCTTTCCTGCCTTGCAGTAGTCCCTGGAGTGAGTATACCATCTGGTGTATTAGTAACAGTTTTCTGAACTTCATCATGTCATTAAATTTTCAGCTCTAAGAGACACACGCTGTAGTAGTTGAAGGGTCTCCTCCACCCTTTGAATCCCTGGAAGTCCTATCTCTATTTTCCTTCATCCAGATCCTCTTGTCTTTTGGTGTGTTCCACTGACCTCTGGCTGCTTGCTTTGCAAAAAGGGCAGATATTAGTTTCCTGCTGACTCACCAGAATTCACATTTGGGTGTTGAAATACTCCTAATATTAGACATCTCATATTTGTACTTGAAAATAAGAGGTTTCTTATATTGTGGATAGCAGGCACAGGGACAGTGGTTAAACCACTCCTTCTCCAATAGTAGGAAGTCACTTTATAATCTTGTTTCCTTCCTATTGCAAAGACATAAGAGATAAGAGACTGAAAGGGAAAAATCAAAATTGAGGCCTGTGCTAGCTAACTTACAAGTTTGAAAGAGCCATAGTAGGTCAGGCCAAGGACATATCTGGACAAGGCCTGAACAAAAAACAAGCTGTTAGACATAAGTAGCAGGCCACTCAGAACAGCACCACCCTTAGGAATTACCCTATGCTCTGATCTGCACGTACTATAGTTGATTTTTGAATTGGCCAATCCTGTATACCCACACCAATTCCTTTGTTCCCCAAGATCCATCCCCTATATAAGCCCCTAACTCCTGGGCCTTGTGGTCAACACCTCTGTCTCCTGTGTGGGACATGTGTTGTCCCGGAGCTCCGAAATTAAAGTGCCTCATGTGTTTGCAGCAAGATGGTCTCTCGTGTTTCCTTGGGTGCACATTTTCCCGG
>JADRCC010564554.1:0-11611 GCA_019843855.1 Hylomyscus alleni
AAAACATAGTGTTTGCAGATAGAATTAAACACACATGCGTATACCCACACACAGAGAGAGACAGAGAGAGGGGGGAGGGAGAGAGGGAGAGTGGGAGAAAGAGAGACAGACAGACAGACAGACAGACTAGGGAGGCATAGGAAATGGATTAACATAGTCTACCCTGTTCTGTTCTGGAGCAGGCATGTGCAAATAACCAGTTCTCCAAGTATATCATGCTACTTTGGATCCCTAAATAAATCTAAAATAATTTATTTCACATTCCTAACTCTAACGTAATGCCAAGATCTTCTCTTTGACTGCTGTACTTGTTCCAGGGTTTGGTGATTCTATGGAGTAATTTTAACCTAGGGTTGTGCTCTCTATCATCTACAAGGTTGTTGTCATGGTTAAAGGTCAGATTGAGCACTTGTTTTTGGTTTTGTTTTTCTTTGATTTGTTTGTTTGTTTTTGTGAGTTCTACTCATTTCTATGTAATATCCTGTCTACCTTTCCAATCTATCTCACTTTTCTTTGGGTGTACTGTCTCCTTCTTGGCTGAACACTCCTCTGCTCCTTTTAGTTATGTCTTAATTCTGTCTATACTGTGTCCTCCAGGGTATTCATCAGACAGGTGTACTTCTTGGACATACTAGAATAGAACAGAGAGGTTTTCTAGATATCGCCAGCCTTTGGAACCAGACCTCTTTTTTCTTGGATTCTTCTCCCTGCTGTGGTTACTCTAAATCTTTTGTTTTTCAGTCTGGAGACAATGTTCAGCCCATTTTGGATCTTGAGTATTCTTCAACCTATCTGTTTGGCTCCCAGTCCACTTCTCCTTTTTTTCTGGGTACACAAATAGACTACATTTTCAAGACTCCCCTCTATCTAGTTGTGGCTTTGTGACTATTCAGTAGAATATGCCACATACAATTTCTCATGAAGTTTCTTTTGTTTCCATCTTTCACTACATATCTGCCTAATGGATAGGATTTTAATGAACTAGAATGGGATGTCAGAGATAAAGACACCCATATCTTACAATCCAAAAGAATTTTCATTGGATGGAATGTGAATTAGAACTAATGTTTTGTAATGCCACAATGAACAGATTGCTTGTTCTCATTCTCACAACAATTATGTATTAGGTACCATTTTTTGACAGGAGGTATTTGATGCAAGAGATATTAAGTCTTTTCCTTCTTTGGATCACCCAGCAATGACTTGTTTGAACTAGTTTTCACAAATAGTACCCAAAGCTGTCACCCTCATAAAATAGCTAACCTTTCTGCCATGAACATGTGGTTTGAGACCTCCCACTCAATGTCTCAGGAGTGACAATGGCAGGCATATTTGTCTCATGCCCTCTGCACGGCTTCCTTTGAATACTTCTTAGTTTATGATAAGATAGGGTAGAGAGTTTTATTGGGGTTACTACAATAAGATTTTAAGTTCATACAATGAAAATAATTTTGGGTTTAATATCAGATGATATGAGCCCTAGAATAAGGAAACAACAGAAAGAGATGGTAGTAATCTTGCCAAGAGCTTGTTGGAGGTAGCAACAAACAGTTGGATCAAATGTCTGCCTTCCAGGCTGTCAAAAGTTGGTAGCTTCATTGCTCACTTTTACTGTAGCTCTCTAAGGCATCATGGTACAAAGGAGCTGAAAGACGTGAAGTGTTGTGTACACAGACAGGCTGGGAAAAGAGATTAAAATGGAAGCTTCATTGAGCCCTTGGGACTAGCAGTGCCCTGAGGTTTGTGGGCACATACCCAGCTGCTACTCAAGTAGGGAGTTTTATCCCCCTGGAATAAACCAGCTGCTGTTTTATTTCCTTGTTGACTTTTGTTCTGCACCTGGGGAGTCTTGGTAACTGTCAACACAGATTTAGAAGACTAATAAAGGGTTAGGCGCCCATGTGGTTGATTGTGCTTGTAAGAAAATATAAAGTGTCTTTGGTTGGATATGAGGGACTCCGGGATGGTGGGGAGCAGGCAAAGACCAGAATCAAGGTTAAAAAAAAAGGAAGCTGAATGCTGATGTTCTCCTCCACCTCATACTCTGTGTTTAGAACCCAGGGCTTTGATGGTAATAGATAATTGAGTGAATGTTGACTTCTAAAGGCTGATGGAGACCCTCAAAGTGACCTAAGCTGATGCCTAGCAAATCACTATCCCTACACTTCCCCATCCAAACCTATCGGAATGAGTAACTGATACAGAGAGAGAACACGTCACCTCCTTTGCCTTGAGGTGTACACCACAGGGGTGACATTGAGATTTATGATTTATACTGTAGTGTCTTTTCTGGATGAGAACAAAGTTTAGATTTTACCTGGGCACACATATTCACATGACTCTTGCCCTACACTTCCTATTTTTTTCTCCCCTTCCCCCTCTATTAGATGTGCTGTTAAGTGTCCTTTCTCTATAATTCACGTGTTTCAGATTTTTCCCTGTCTTGGGCTCTAATTCTAGGGAATATGTTTCAGCAGACAGAGGGAAGGCATGACTTCAAAGCCTAAGAAATACATGTTCAGGGAAGAATCCTCACCTCTGTCTTTGGAGAAAATGGCAGGTTGGGAGTCTGAGAATATGTTGAGTATCAGGTATGATCTGTAAGGGAAATCAGCAGGCTAAAGATGGGCATTAGTGCCTTAAGTTCTAATCTAATCAGGGCAGAAGTGGAGGAGTACAAGGTTCTCCAGTGCTAAAACCAGGGCCAGTAAATCTAGTGTAGGAAGGATTGTGGGGTTTTTTTTTGTGTGTGTGTGTGTGTGTGTGTGTGTGTGTGTGTGTGTGTTACCTAGGAGGTCTGAGCTCATGTCTGACTCACCTGATCTTTCATCTGTTTGTAGTGAGACTTACGCAGTTATTAGTCATGAGAGTCTAAGGACATTAATCTTCAGAGTAGAGCCTTGGTTTTTTTTTTTTTTTGGTCTGTTTTTTTTGTTTCAATCTGCAAAATAGCATGCAGCATGTCCTGAAGAAATAGCAACCATTTTACTATATGATTATCCTTATAAACCAAAGTAGGCAATGGGATTTTTTTCCTTTATGTAGGTTGGTCTTCAATTTCTACATAAGACCCAACAAAGAAGGATACAAGGTAAAGACTAAAAAAATGAATAGATAGTGAGGAAGAGGGGTGGCTAAGTGGGGAAACACCCTCTCAGACAAAGGGAATGATGACATACACGCATATATGTATATGATAAATCATTAGAGTGTGGTGGTGCAAGCCCATAATTTGAGGTTAACTCAAGTATATAATGTTTACAGAGTGAAATCCCACAACAAAAAAATAAGCAAAAAGGTAATAAGAAAAATTACCAAACCAACTGTGAAATCTAAGCAGTTGCTTGCATGATGGCCTATGGCCCAGAGAAAGTTTTCTTTGCATGTTTAAGTGCCAAAGTCACATAAAATGGAAGACTATCTTGATAGAGGGCTAAAATTAATAAAAGTGGAGGAAGGGCAAGAAGAGGAGTACAAAGAGGAAAAGAAGAGGAGGACCAGGCAGAAGAGGAAGAGGAAGAGGAGGAGAAGGAGGAGGAGGAATGAGAGAGAATAGCACACTAAAGAACTGTAAACTAAGAATTTTCTGGAGTTGCCTTGTGTTGATCTAGAATTAGATGGAGAGTTTCTGCTGAGGACAGAAAGCTGTTCAGTTAAAATTCTACCCAAAGTCTACTTTTGTAGTATAAGGTTTATTTCTACCTTGCTTGCAGACATTCCATACATACAATTTCCAGTGCCCAGTAAAACTGGAAGTCTCCAAAGACAGAACAGAAAAATCATCTCAGCCACCAAACTACGCTTTCCCTAGCTCCATGTCCTACTTTCTAACTTTTTAATTCATGTTAGTGTGGTCCAGATGCTGCTGTGTGACAAAAGCTTTTCCTAGGGAGATGCTGCACATCAAAGTTCATCTTGGTCAATGATGACTTATTGGGATTATTTATAGGAGTATGGTTAAGGGAATAATTACAAGATCAGAAGACTCAAAGATAGTTACATCACCAAAGCCCACCCTAGCATGGGTAACAACAAATAAATGCTTGGAAACCTGGAACACATTGCACCACGTGTAGGCAGCTCAATAGGTTGTAGAATGTCCTTTTCAAGTGACTCTGACTTAACATTCTTCCAGGCAGCTCAGATGATTTCTGCTTCTCTCCCTGGCAGCTGGTCTGGGCTGAGCCTTCTTTGTAACTCAGCTTTGCTCTTTTGAGGAGAACTTTCTGCTTTTATAGCTTACTCTGGCGGAAAGGGGCAGCTAGAGAGTCTGGTCAGTTTCAGGGACTTCCTGAAGCCATTTTGAACTAATGGAGGAAGGGGCTCCTTGTTGGAGGAGCATCCTGAAGGATGGAATGTTTCAGTCTCAGAGGAGACCTACATAACAGATGCAAATCTCTCAAGTTAAGAGCTCAGGTATAGCTGGAAACTATTGAGAATATATTGTTGGGAGAAACTAGGCATAGAACACAGATAAAAAGATCCCCAGGAGGATTTCAGCCTCAGCCAGATCCCTGGGCAAACTTTGGAGCAAAGATTACAGTTTAGGCTTTGCAACAAATCCAAGGTGAAGAATCTGAGCATTCATTTTTCCCATACCACCCAGTCTGCAAATAAAAACTACTTGAGTACTCTTTCAGACTATGTGGATGTCTGAAACTGATTTTAATACACATCCAATTTGTTCTGCAACCTGTGGCTTGTGGTAAAACTGAGCATAATGGTGAGAGAATGTAGTAGAATGATTCCCTAAGTAAGAGTGAGAGAGATGAAAGGGGGCAGGGTTCTTGTGTCTTTAAGCCATACCCTTGTGACCTCACTTCTTGTTAATAGGCACTATCTACTAAAGGTTTAACATCATCCCTCAGTAGTGTAATAGGCTCATGGCCATGCCCTTAGGATATGGAGTTTGAAGAACAGTTCAGTTCCAAATCACAATAAATATATAAAGGATAAGAACTTTGATCAGCTATCCCAGGGGATCAAGAGTGCTTCTTCAAATAGAATCAAAGATGGATAATTAGCAACAAGATGCACAAAGACGTGGAAAAGCTTATTGAAAAGGCAACTGGGACCTAGAAAATATGAACACGATGGTGACAGATATGTTGTCTCACTAGGATTATTCCATGGACCTAAAGATGCCTGCCTATGTCTAGAAATGTAGAACCTCTCATTTCTAGGTTATTGTAAGGTGGAACAGGCATGGTGTTAACCATAGGAGCTGGGAGTTTTCATCCTGTATCTGACTCAGAGAAACTTCGTAACCCTGGGTAAAATCAGTATACACCTTTGCATCCTGTTTTTAGCTATAAAATAGCTTTAATGTGTGTGTGTATGCTTTTAGAGTAGAAATGGGTTTTTTCTTCTGACTACACTGGCATTTCATGTAGATATTTTCAAACCTTGAATTAAATGGTAGAATTTTCAATTTTATTTCATAATATTGTAAGTTTTTTCTTCACATTTCAAATGTAAATGGCCAGAGTGTTAGCCATTCGAATACAGGGCTGTTCTTTTCATTACTACATAATGTCTCTTTTTATGTTGTTTGGCCTGAATTCAATGTCATTGGATATTTAAATTACCATGTTAATAAGATTAGCTTACTATTCATTTTCCATTTCCTTAGTTTCAACATTTTTTATAACTCATTATATTTTAGGTACAACCATTGAAAACCATGTTAATATGTTGAAAAATCTAGGCTGGTAGTCTTCCTACAGAAATGGTCAAAAAATATGTATTTTGATTATTGTTTTATTTGGGCTTATTTTATGTTACATGTTTTCATGTTCTTTATTTAGCTTTTCCTCCCCCTCCCCCTTCTCCTCTCTTTCCTCCCTCCTCCTTCTCTCTTTCCTCTTCCTCCTCTTCTTCCTTTTGTCTTCCTGACTGGAAGTTTCAAATTTTAATGTTTACTTAAACATAAAAATTCTTAGAATTTATTTAATAGATTTGGCTTCCTCCCAAGTAACTCAAAACCACACTACCCTATCTCAGTCATGGGACATGTCCCCATCTGCATCCTTAATTTGTTACCTATATATTTGGACTCTATTTTCTTATGGAAGAAGATAGAATAGCTAACAGTAAATCAAATTTATCAATAGTCAACAGTAAATAAATAGCCAACAATAAATCAAGTTCATCCATGCATAGATCTCAATTCTGGATGAATGATTTTAATCTCTTCTTTCTATTTAACCATTGCTCTTAGGATATTTTTTTCTTCTGTCAGATTCATTCTTTTCATTTAGAGAAGTTCTGTCAGAATTACTATTTTGTTGCTTTCTTTAATTCATTTCAATATATTCATTCTGTCAACATTCCCAGCATTATTTCTCTGTCTGGTTTGGTATTTGTTACTGAATAGTGTCCTGGTTAGCTGTGTGTCAATGATTATTATCTACCTGTATGTTTCATTGTCTTACAAATTTATATTTAATTTATTCTTCCACTCCTTTGGAAGAATATTAGTACAAAAACAGGTTTATATGGATATCTCAGCTTTCCTAATCTGTATTGATACTGGAGCTTCACATGTTCATCTACCAGCAATTAAAACTCAGTCCAGGGTGAAAGATTTATTTCTTTGTTCATATTCCATGCTATCTGATCTGGTTTTGAATAAATAACAGTTAAGCCTTTAGTCATGGGAGTTTATTTGAGCACTCTGTAATGGAGAAGAGAACTTCAATTGTGCTTTGGTGCCTGCAGTGAGTGAGCCTCTTACTTCCTATGCATTCATCCAGTTTTCTTACCCTGCAAGAACCTAATCATTTGCATTTGCTTCTGTATCTGGAACTGACTCCATCAGCTCAGTCCCAGTTGATGTTTGGTATCACATCCATGTACTTGTTAAGACATTTTTAATTTCTATTTTTGGATGAAATTCTGTTTTTAAATCCTTCCTTTTAGGGATAATATTTTATATTAGAAAGCTATTGGTGTATTATAAAAATCACTCCTGAAAGCTGATGGGCTTAATCCAACAGTCATGGTTTCCACTTATATCTCTGGGGCTTGGCTAATCTGGATTTGCCATGGAATTGTCCTTCACTCTTCAGGAAATAAAGTAGGGAGAATGAAACTTAAGTTCATTATTCTTCTTCTGTCAAGTCTTCATTTGTGTCTCCAAAAGCCAAACTCAAACAGAAGTCTTAGGTATCATTAATGAACACACACAAATCGGCCTCCTGGACACAGAGTTGAGAGGAGAAGGTTGAAAGGATGTGACAGAAAATATCCAGCACATCATCAAAAGGATGTTGCAAGAAGTTAGTAAGTCACTGGTAGACACAGGGCATGTACAAAATACCAGGAGGATACACATATTTTCAAAGCTACAATGGTCTAAGGCATTTTTAGATACCCACTCTGTTGGAAACCACTAAAAATTGCATGGAGCAAAAGAGATCAATTTTTCTAGATGAGAAAAATCTCACCACCTTGGGAAATTTATCCTTTACTTGAAATATTGAACTCTATGAATTTTATATTATTATTATTATTATTATTATTATTATTATTATTATTATTATTTAGAGCTCATTGATCTCAGCTTTCTTTTATATTGAAAATGACAAAAAATGAAAAAAAATGACCAAATATTTTCATTCAATTATTCCCACATTAAGTCATAAAGACTGCAGAATTCTAGCTCTGCCATGGCCCAGTTCTGTGGTTAGATAGGCTTCCTGGCCTTTGAGCAGTTTTCCTTGCAGAAGAGGAGGTGGTTTAAAGAACACTGAAAACTCATTATCTTGCTCTAGATGAAATGAAGGACTTGCTAACTCAAACATATTCAACACTGAATGCCCAACATCTTTTGCCCGTATCTTGGTTTCTTTACTTGTACGAAGAGAAATCTTTTTTTCCTATTTTTTTTATTCACATTACATCCCAATCACAGCCCTTCCCTCCTCTCTTCCCAGTCCCACTCTGATAGATCCCATCCACTTATTATTCCCCCCCCCCCCTTTGGCTATGACCTAACCCTGAGACAACCAGTCTCAGCAGGACTAAGCACTTCCTCTCCTACTGAGTCCAACCAGGCAGTCCAGGTAGGGGAAGAGGATCCAATGGCAGGCAACAGAGTCAGAGACAGCGTTTCTGCAATTGTTAGGGAACTCACATGAAGAACAAGGTGCACATCTACTACAAAATGTGGAGGGCCTAGGTCCAGCCCTTGCATGCTCTTTGGTTAGTGGTTCAATCTCTGTAAGCCCCCATGGGCCCAGGTTAGTTGACGTGTAGGTCTTTTTGTGGTGTCGTTGACCTTTCTGGCTCCCCCCACTCTCCCACCCAGTTCTCTCTCTCCATCTGCCCTAAAGAATATTTTGTTTCCCCTTCTCAGTGAGAACCACATATCCTCCCTTGGGGCGTCTTTAGTACATAGTTTCTTTGGGTTTCTGGATTGTAGCATGGCTTTCCTGCACTTTATGACTAATGTCCAATTATAAGTGAGTACATATCATACATGTCTTTTTGGGTTTGTCTTACCTAACTCAGGATGGTATTTTCTTGTTCCATCCATTTGCCTACAATTTTTTTAATTAGATGTTTTTCTTTACACTATTTTCTTTCCTAGGTTCCCCTCCAAAAGAAAAAAGAAAATAAAATAAGAAAGAAAAAAAATAACAAAAACTAAAACAATCCCCTGTTCCCTCCCCCCTCCCCCTGCTCACTACGCCACCCTCTTCCACTTCTTGGCCCTGGCATTCCCCTACACTGGGGCACAGAACCTTCACAGGGCCAAGGTCCTCTCCTCCCATTGATGACCGACTTGGCCATCCTCTTCTATACACATGCTGCTGGAGCCATGAGTCCCCCCATGTGTACTCTTTGGTTGGAGTTTAGTCCCTGGGAGCTCTAAGGGTACTAGTTAGCTCATATTGTTGTTGGTGCTAAGGGGCTGCAAACCCTTCAGCTCCTTGGGTCCTTTCTCTAGCTCCTTCATTGGGGACCCTGTACTCAGTCCAATGGATGGCTGTGAGCCTTTACTTCTGTATTAGTCAGGGACTGTCAGAGCCTCTCAGGAGACAGCTATATCAGGTTTCTGTCATCCAGCACTTGCTGATATCCACAATAGTGTCTGTATTTGATGATTGAATATGGGAAGGATTCCCAGGTGGAGTAGTCTCTGGATTGTCCTTCTTTCAGTCTCTGCTCCATAGTTTGCCTCTGAAAATCCTTCCATGGGAATTTTGTTCCCCCTTTTAAGAAGGAACGAAGTATCCACACTTTGGTCTTCCTTCTCCTTGAGTTTCTTGTGGTTTGTGGACTGTATTTTGTGTATTCCGATCTTCTAGGCTAATATCCACTTATCAGAGAATGCATACCATGTTTGTTCTTTTGTGATTGGGTTACCTCACTCAGGATGATATTTTCCAGGTCCATCCATTTCCCCAAGAATTTCATAAATTCATTGTTTTTAATACTCCTTTGTGTAGATGTACCAGATATTCTGTATCCATTCCTCTGTTGAGGGACATCTGGGTTGTTTCCAGTTTCTTTGCCTGCAAATTTTATGTCTTTGTTTTTAGTAGATGAATAGTATTCCACTGTGTAGATGTACTACATTTTCTTTATCCATTCTTCAGTTGTTGGGCATCTAGGTTGTTTCTAGTTTCTGACTATTATGAATAAAGCTGCTATGAACTTAGTTGAGCAAGTATACTTGTGGTATACTGGGGTATATTTTTCTGAGTCTTGAGGTAGAACTATTCCCAAATTTTCTGAGAAACTACCAAATTGATCTCCAAAGTAGTTGTATAAGTTTGTACTCCTACCAGGAATGGAAGAGTGTTCTCCTTGCCTCACATTCTCACCAGAATGTACTGTTACTTGAGTTTTTGATCTTAGCCATGCCGACAAGTATAAGATGGAATCTCAGAGTCATTTTGATCTGTATTTCCCTGATGATTAAAGACATTCTGCTAAGTGCTTCTTGGGCATTAGAGATTTCTCTGTTGTGAATTCTCTCTTTAGCTCTGTACCCATTTTGAATTGGATTATTTGATTTGTTGATGTCTATTTTGTTGAGTTCTTTATATATTTGTATTAATAGGAATTCTGAGAAAGAGTTTTATAGTTTCTATCTTCTCTACTCAATTTCTTAAATCCATCATTTTCTTTCATACTTACCAAGAAAAAGAGAGCTAGCTTTGATAGTTAGCCAAGGCAAACCATAACTTGGTAATGGAAAAATAATTTTTCAAAAGATACATAAGACAATATACTTAGATTTCCAAGGTATATGCCAATTCTTGGCTTCAGCTATCTCAGTCCTTATCTAAAATGACAGATAATTTACCTACTTATATCTTGTATGAAAACATTATTTTTAAGATTGTAGTTTGACAATTTATTGGTTTGTCCTGTAGAATAAATTGGGGGCACTGAACCTAATATATTTAATGTGTTCCCTGGAGCCATAGATGTGAAGCTACCTCCTATTTATAGACGGGCATGCTTAATTGTTGGTTTTCAATCTAAATAGAAAGGATCTGCTTATTGGTACTTTTAATTATAGCAGGCTGGTGAAAAAAAACACATACAGGGCCTTTTCAGTAAAGGCAACTCAATAAAAGCATTTCATCAGTAAATTATTTTTGCCATCAAGAAAACTGTGCATAGCATTCAAATATTACTCAAGCAACAACTTGGCTTCTCCATTTGATGGACCCATGCCTTTTTAAAATATTTTTCATTTTATTTTGTTTTTTAAAAGCATTAGAACTGATAAGGACACTATGCCTCCCCTTAATTTTAAGCCTTGTTTTATGGAGGGAAATCTGAGTTCCCTGTTCGGGATCAACGCATGATTGTAAATTATCTGGGAAATCACCACTTTTCTGTGAATGCCTGTTTGGAAGAGACCATAATAGCCATTTATCTTTATTTAGAAATTCTCTTTTAGGAAATGTTTTTGAAACACATTGTACCAAATGTGCAATTTAATTTTCAAATCATGGGATTTGGGCATAGTATAAGGCTCCAATTGTAATTAAACAACAACAACAACAAAATCACAAACCCAACAGTAATTGGGAAAAACAAGTTCCAGAAAGGTCTCCATGGGGAAATGGAAGAATGAATGGAGATTTTTTTTAAAAAAAAAAATCATACAAGCATTTCTACTCCAATCTATATCCACAGATTTTGTCATTCCTGACCCAAAGTGCAAGACTGTTTCCCTTCTCTGGAGCCTAGATAATCTCCATGTCTGTCTCCCTCATGCATGTCTCCATTGGTAGTGTGTGTGAGCAGTGGTCTTGTGTGCCTTGTAGGGTAGTTCATACAAGGTACAAAGTGTCTGCCTTTTCTTTCAGGATGTTCAGCTTACAGCCTGGCTGTCATGCCAGGAGAAGTCACAGTCATGTGCAGATGAATGTGCAAGTGTTCAGCTGATGTCCTAGTAGATAGGTAACTTCCATATATGGAATGTCACTTTAAATTATCCCAATGACAAGAAAGCTTGAGTAAGCTATCCCTGTTGAACTCTGTTAAAGCCGAAGCTTCATGAAGGAAATAAAGTTGTTGGTTTAAAGCCAGTTTCTTAAATTATGTGTCCCATGGGGTTGTGAAAACAAATGTTAGAGGAGAT
>JADRCC010564563.1:0-13324 GCA_019843855.1 Hylomyscus alleni
GAGAGAGAGAAGAAAGAGCCAGAGGACCAAAGATGGCTGCCAGGAGATACTGTCTTCTAGATGTGGTAGGGAAGCTGCACCCATGAATTCCCAACAGCATGGTTGCCTAAATAAGACCTGCATGATGACATTGCCAATTGACATGCCAATGTGGACAGGGGAGATGTCACAAGGCCCCACTCCTAGATGAAGAGATACAGGTAATTACAATGGCTTCTGAGAGAGGGAGAACCAGTTTTCTTCAGGGCTCAATCACCTGATGGGCTATCCAATCCCAAGTGACCAACCCTCTGCACATGTAAATGCAATCGATGCTAAACAGATTCAGTAAGTTTTATATATGTATAAGTGTAAATCATATATATGTGTGTACATATATGTGTAAGTGCATGTAACAACAATAATTAAAGAAGAGGTCATGAGTTTGAGAGAGTTGGAATGGGAGAAGGAAGGATAGAATTGCTATAAATAAAGTATTCCTCTATGAAATTCTCAAAAAATGAAAAAATTTAAAGAAGCAAACATACAAAAGAAAAAACTCCACTTACCTAGTGAAGATAACACAATTATAGTTGATAAATTATAAATATATAGTTGATAATTATAGTTTATATTATTATAAATTATAGTTGATAGCTCCTCAGAAATGTGGGGTGGTTTTAAACATTTAAGCTTATTTTTATTTATGGGTTTCCTCTGATTGTGAGCTACAGATTTACTTAGGGGGAGGGAAAAAACAAAACAACCAATGACTGATGGGGAGTACTTTGGTTATTTGAAAAATAAGAATGTCTCCCGCCCGATGGAACCATTTCAAATGTACAATTAGGAGTCAGGCGTGGCAGTGCACACTGCAATCCCAGCACACGGAAGACTGAGGCAGGGGGATCAGGAGGTTAGGGTCAGCCTGGGCTACAGAGTGAGGTTTCAGCTCAAGAATTCGAGGCTATACTTTGCCTAGCATCCCTACCCTTTCCTATCTCCTCGCCCTCAGGAACTATGCGTTCACCTCCAGGACCGATGCCGATGAATGCTTTTGGAGATGAGATCCACCTTCCTGTGGTTCATGAGCCCTCTCTTTTCTCCAGGAAGGAGTCTTGGGTGATGGATGCCAAACCTTGCCCACCCTCATGTAGCTCGTTTACTAGCTAACAGGTTCATTTTGTGTCCCAGGAGGCAAGCTATTGAGGGAGGAAGCAGGAGAAGACAGGAGATGCCTCAGCACCATTCAGGATGAAGTTGGAGAAACGGATGCCAACAGGTTCCTGTATTTCTTGTATGTACTCAGTACGATTTAAAAAAAAAAAAAAAAAACTTCATCAAAATTTCAGATTTTAAATATACACCTTTATGTTCCTACCATGTAACTTAGCATGATATTCTAAGCATGATAGTATGTAATTTTACCTGACACATTGATATCATGTAAAGCAGGAAATTCTAGATAAAACTCAAAAGGAAAGGATAAGAACCTATGAAAGATTATTCCCATGAACTAGTGTTAATTTATATGTTTGTGTGTTGGTTCTGTGTTTATATTCCAAGTACTACAGAACTCTTGTGGATAATGGGCTCTCCCTCCCTCCCTCCCTCCCTCCCTCCCTCTCCTCTTCCCCAGGGGAAGCTGTGTGACGCTACATTTGGGAAGCAGAGAGTAGCAGCTAACAGGAGGGAGAATACTTAAAAAGAACCTGGATTTCCATTTCAGAAGACCTGCCAGAGACAGACTTCTCAGGAAACAGAGAAGTCTGGCCCTGTAAGATTAAAGGACACTTCAGGAGAACCAGACTTCTGGGGATAGACTTTTCCATGCAGCACAAGAGCCCACCTCAATGATGAGAGGCACGTCGGATGCCTGGCCTGGCTCTCTTTGTTCATCTGTAAAATCTGATAATTAAACTGGTTTAGCAAAAGACATAATATTCATACTTGGAATGAGTCTGCCTTTCCTAGGTCTGATGAATTTTTTAGGACTACATTAAGTGGCTAACTGAAAACTTAAAGATCAAAGAAAAGGACCAGTCACGCTTCTTGAGGTAAAAGGGTGTCTGACAGAATCTGTTGTCTCTGAGGACATGAAAATAAGGAAACAGGAATCACACGATTCCCTTCTTATTCTACTCTACAATAAGCGATGGAAGGCATGATAAAACAATCTCTACAGAAATGTAAATGTCAAAACGTGGGCATTTTTTTACCTTTATTTTGGTCTAAAAATAAATAAATAAAATGTCAAGGAGTCCTGTTTTTAAGTTGAACTTCTCCGCACAGAGATGAATACGTACTGAGTACTGAAAAATCTGTTCGCAGAATAGGACTGGATATTTTCTATGTAATGCGCAGGTGTTAAGCCAATTGCCACAGTTCGTTTACTATAAGATCCTGGTTCATATTTTAGCATCTCTGAAAGATGGATAAAGTTTAAAACGAACAGTATGTCCAATTAGCAGCATGGCGTTCTTCCCTCCACTTTAAATGATGGGGCAATCTGAGACAGCGCCTTCGATTTGATGAGGCATTCTTTAAAATAAGTGAGGTGGTCGATGGGCTTTTCCCAGGGCAGTCGAAACCCCAAGTCTCTGTTTAGAGTACCTAGGGCCTTCCAGATGTCTTAACACTGGAGGGTTAACTGAAGAGCTTCCTGGAAAACACTAAGAAAAGCTTCCAAGAAGATCTCCTGCTGGGGACACAGGGGACAAGCCCTGTCAGGGGTTGTTGGGAGACACAATGAGCTGAAGTATCTTGCTGCTTGCTCCTTTCAGCCTGTCTCTCCGATTCGCTCTGGACCAAGCTCCAGAGAGTCTTGGTCCCTTCACACTGGACTAGAAGTTGTCCCTATGCTGGAACCCATGGACGATATCCTTTTTTTTTTTTTCCCAAAAATGTTCAGAATAGTCCAAATTTATCCTAGCTTTGGTTGCAAAGACGTGTCTTGCACTTTGAAAAGAATTAGATGCTTTCAGACTCGTAGAAAGGAGATGAATTTTGTAAAATGTTTAGTTAACACCCCAATAACGTACGTTCTTCACTGAGTGAGCGGCGATCTTACGGGAACAAAGCAGAGCCGCAGTAGTACGGAATCTCAGAAGTCCGCTGGTTTATAGTTTTAATTTTTTTTTTTATTTATGCCGGGCGGTGGTGGCGCACGCCTTTAATCCCAGCACTTGGGAGGCAGAGGCAGGCAGATTTCTGAGTTCGAGGCCAGCCTGGTCTACAGAGTGAGTTCAAGGACAGCCAGGGCTACACAGAGAAATCCTGTCTCGAAAAACCAAAAAAAAAAAATTTATTTATTTATTTGAAGGACTGGGAAATGAACTCAGAACCTCTTGCAGACTAGGCAAAGTACTCTACCACTGTGTTATATCCCCAGCCCCAATAATATATTGTTTTTCAAATGGTGAACATATATATTCATATATATGGATAGATGTTATATATGTATACCATTTTTAGATACATTGGAGAAGCTTAGAAAGTTTACCATATCCATTACTTCTGCATGGAAATTACTGGAGTTTGGCTTTTATTATCTTTCTAAATTTAGTCACAATAAGCATGTACTTACCATATCATATATTATTCTATGATATATAGCATTATATAATTATAAGAAAAGGGCAATAAGGTTTTCCTTTTTAAACAATTAAATAATGAGTATTATAAACTACAGCTGACATCTTTTTTAAGGATGCAGTTGCTTCATTATTTCTTCCTGACAAGTTATGGGTACTATCCAGTGAAGCCAGAATCCAACCACACTTAGCCAAGTGTGAGACCACAGGGTTCCACAAGCTGATGCAGGATGCCCTCCACATGTGTCATGCCTGTATTGACAGATGTGGACATATGCAGTCTGCCTGCTCCAGTCAGGCCACAATTTTGTTCAAAATGCTGGAGCTGAAGTGTCTTTTATTTGAGTGTTGCTTATGCTTATACCTTAAAGCCTAAGTCCGATTTAATAAGGCCCTCTTCTTTGGTGTAAATGCATTTGTTCCAAGTTTAAAATACTGATAAGCACTGGGTGAATGGAACTGAACCGCCCTTCTGTTTGGCCAGCAGCATAACTCTAGAATGTTGTGCTTCCCTTACCACATATTGGGTATAAAATCACATTTCTGCTTTGTCTATTATTCAAACATAAAAGTAGATAGTTTGTTTCCTCAAATCATGTTATTAGGAATTGTTGAAACACACCTGTGTGCTTTCTTATCTTAGGTGTATATAATCCCACTAGCTTTGCAGAGGAGGCAGACCCCCGTAGGGCCTGAACTGATATTTAAAGAGATACGCTCACTTTTAGTCCTGGCCAGTAACACGACATTATTGTTTAGAAAGAGATAGTGGGTTATGTCTTATAAATTGAATAGACTCTTTCTGTCATCAAATAACAGCTAAATTATTCTATTGATAAACACCAGGGCTCATATCAAACTCGGTTTATGTCTAGATTGCTCCGTTTTGTTTTGTTTTTTCCCAGTGAAGAGCCCTGAAAAATATGCCAACCTTTGCATTTCAGGGACATTAGCAACCAACATGTAGTTAGGCACTCTTCACAAATTGTTCAGAAAACATCTCAGTAGGGGAACCAAAAGGACTCAAGGGGGGAATTTATTGGCTATTTGCAAAACTGATAACAAAACCTCTCTAAGCCACCCTGGTAAGTAAAGATAATCCCCCGTCCATCCCGGTATCAACTGTTAAAGACGACGATGATGCAGCTAGGAAACAGTCTGTAAGCCCATGCTGATGTTATCACTATCGCTCAAACATCGACCACTGAGCGTATTAGAGCAGGCCTCATTATATCCAGTGCTTTAGCTGTGGAAGAGTGAGTTGCAAAGGAAACAGGCTTGCATACCATTAGCACACTGGTGTGCCCAAACCACTTTGCTTGTAGTGCTACCAGTCCTGATCTTTCAAGGGAAAAGACTTGTTCTGCCCCCTACTCTTTAGCCGAGGTACCAGCTAAAGCTGATGACTGCCAGTTGCGCCTCTGTAAACAGGATTAGTAAGAGAAAAGATGTTGGCAGTCTTCTGAGGGCATCGAGGGAGGCTTTTTTTTTTTTTCCAACCAGACATATATGTGGGCATCGAACTATGATTTAAATAACTAACGGGAGTTACCAATGTGCCACCAAGACAAAGGCTGGCCTGATGAAATACATATCAAGCACTCCTGTCTCTAAACACACACAGAACTCCCATGAGCCCAGCGAGTAAGGGAGTTGAAGCTGCCCTGAGCTATGATCCTCTCTGGGGCTCGAAAGCTCTGGCTTGCTTTTGGAAAGCTGGGATTCTATTACTTCTGTCAACAGAGAGAGCAAAAAGATTTTCATGAGCAGTTGGAATGAAAAAGGAATGAGACCTAATATTGAGAAGCTGGTGGACGTTCACTGAAAAGCAATGGACATGATTTATAAGGCCGAAGGGACTGCCTTCCAGAGGCAGATGAAAGAAGACAGTCTCTCAGCAAGACCACCAGGGGCTAGCCATCTGGGACTGGTTCATTGGCCACCATCAAGCGTACTTGAAGGGCATAAACGGCATGGATGGAGAGAAGTTATTTAATGTAGTCCAAGGGGACGGGAGGAGGAGTGATGGAAATGAAAGTCAAAATGCAGATGATTAAGGTGGCAGAGCAGGTCGCACGCCTTTAATGGAGGGGTCTGTTATTGACTGTGCAGTGCTGTCCCCTGGGGAGAGCCAAGAATTCCTTTCTCTTGCACTATTTGCGATTGGAAAATGCACTAAAAAGTAGCCAGGCGTACTGGGGAGGGCAAAACCACCATGTGCCCTCAGAGAATCACTGAGATGGCTTAATAGGTCTTTCCTATCTCAAATTACTGTGATGGAGCTAGTGTACACAGGGACCTGAGTTGCTGGCATCATTTTTCCACCACCCGAGCTTCTTCTTTGTTATTATAAAGAGCCGGTGAAGAAATCGTCACAGGTAATGGAAACAATACCTGTGCTACAATGAGAGGCCCACAGAGTTCCGACGCTTTCATGTAGTGATGGAACTGACTAGGTTTAGTTTCACATTGTGAAGTTAGCATAAAGAAACATGGCCACCAACTGGGACCTGGGACAACACGCTCATATTGATCCCAATCCAAGACAAAGGGTAAGAGGCTTTATTACATTTGGATGTTGGCTTCAAAAGTAAGTAAGTAAATAAATAAATAGATGGCTTTCTAATCTAGAAGAAAGACTTACGGCCTATCTATTCAAAATTGTTTAGCCATTAAAAAACAGCAAAGAAGCAGTTACTGGGTAGAAACTCCGAGAACTAATGTATTGGATGTGTGTATCCGACAGCTCTGTTTACAGCTGCAGCTGTAAAGAGCAACTGACACATCCTAAAACCTGTGGTGGCCCAGAAGGGCATAAGTGGGCACAGACTTGAATGCACCTGGGATGATGGCTACAACCGAAAAGAATGGGTACAGCGTGGTCAGAGAGAAGCTGGACCGGGAAGACAAGCACTAGTGTCATTGTGATTGCTAGAAGGCACACAGCAGTGACCATCGTGGCCCCTCTCACACAGAGAAGGATGGAAGCAGAGTGGCGAACAAAAAAAGCAAGAGACTAACAGGAGGGAGGGGCAGTGAGAGACGAAGCACGAGAAGTTAGAGCCGGGGAAGCCCACAGATGTCAGCTCTTCACAGGTGTGGGGTATCTCACTTCCTGATAAAATCATGGTACTGTGGTAGGTACTAAGCGAAACTTGGCGTTCTAGAAGACTGAAGCTTCTAACAAACAAATTCGGGGGTTGACCTACAGAGGACAGATATAGGTCAACCCTCATCCTGCTGCTCGCAGCAGCTGTGGCCAATGAGAGACACAGCTGCCTGGCACACTGAGTTAAGCTGCTGCTGAAATCAACAGAAGCCATTTCCTGCCTCTCTGCTGGCTTCTCTAGTCTGGCTAGGACCAGTTTAGGTACAAGCTGAGCTGTTTGGATTGCTGAGTTCCTGGAACACTGTTGCGTGGCTTCCGCCGCTGGCAGGCCTACTCCTATCTCGTTCACCTGAAAGATCTGTTTCTGTCTTTAAAAAGGAGGCTCAGGATGCAACAGTTCCTCATTACCCCGCATGCTAGCTCAAATTTGTAGAACCAGGGAGACTTTATCTATTTTTACTTGAAAATAGTGGTTGGGAGAAAAGGGGGGGGGGGGGGGGGTCCACACAAAGACCTATTTCCAGAGAGGACAGAGCAAAAACTGTTAGGTGGCTGATTCGAGATTACCAAGAAAGTCCGTGGTGAAGGCAAAAGGAGACTGGAGTGAGTCAGGAAATTATGAAATCAGATCCAAAGACGGAACGTCACTGGCCCACACTAGGTTAATTAGCAGTTGGAGATGGCAGCGCAGCTGCACATGTTCCTACAGGCTAGCTGATTACTCGTCTGGCACTCCTCTAACAGGAGATTTGACCCAAGTTGGTACTAAGTTGATTAGATAAGGCTGAGAAGAAATACTTTCCGATCACTTTCAGGAAAGAAACTCCACTTCTCTGAGTGATGTGGTAAAGAAAGCGTTCCAGCGCCTGTGGCTGCGGGCCACCATTTGGAATCCTGAGAAAGAGCCCTTTTGGGCATCTAATTACATAAGGTCATAACTGCCCGGGCAGGAGAAATGGCTCAGTGGATAAAGCGCTTGGCACATAGGCATGAGGATCTAGGTTCAGACCTCCAGCATTCATGGGAAGGTGACATGGCAGCACCTATCTGTAGCTCAGGGTTAGGAGTGTGGGAGGCATACAGTAAGAAGCTGGGGTCTTGCTGGCCAGGCATTCAGACAAGTGGTGAATTCAAGGTTCAGCAAAGAACCCTGTTTACAAAAAAAGCAACAGAGGAAACACTGCTCGATACCTCTACTTGTCCTCCATCCCACATTACCAATTCCTTCCCTTAGTGACTAGGTCAGCCTGACTGACTGACTGGCTCTAAATTTTCTAAGAATCTGTCACATTCATTTTTTGTTTCTGGGGAGTCTCGTTTTGGTTTTGCTAGTTCCTATCAACAATTGTCAACATTTCAATATTTTTACTATTGATATAGGGTTGTTTGTTTGTTTGTTTGTTTGTTTTATCTTTGTTTTGTGACAGGGTCTTCTTTTAAATTCCAGAGAGCCCCCAACTTAAACTCACTATGAAGCAAAGACTGGCATGAAGTGCAGGTAGTAATTCTCCTGCTTCAGACGTCTAAATGCTGGGACTATAAGTAAATGACTATCCCCAGCTTAAGAACTCTGACAATGTTTGTCTTTACATCTCCAAGATAGCCGCTTGTGTTTTTCTCTTTATTATTATTCAGTATAGAACAAGTTAGTCTAGTCTAGTCTAACAGAATCTACCTCAGTGTTTTATTCTTTGTGATGTATGACCTTGCTGCTGTTACTGTTACTCATTCACTAAAGTCTCTCTCTCTCTCTCTCTCTCTCTCTCTCTCTCTCTCTCTCTCTCTGTGTGTGTGTGTGTGTGTGTGTTTATAGGTCCTACGAGCCAGACACTAAGAATACTAAGCTTAAAAGAACAGTGAATGTAGGTCAATCACTAGCTACAAAGCCACATAAATGGATCTGAGCTGCTTGTGGGCGGCTCATACACAGGAAGGTCTATGAGACTTTTAATAGAGTAATTAGACTTAACCAGGAAATTCAGAGGAGGCTGCCTGAGAAAGAGGTGTCCAGACTCTGAGTGATAAGAAGGAGTTGGGTAGTTAAGAAAGACCATAGCAGGATGTGAGACTTGTAAGTGCAAAGGTCCTGCTACGAGACAAACACAGGAAGCATGCAGGCCTTTAGAGAGTGTAGATTCAGGTCAGACCCTAGAGGGGAATTGATATAAAGTGAACCTGGGAAGGTTTGCTGGGGATGCTGACAATATAGGTAGGGTAAGTGCACAAACTCCTAAAGTCTACAGGAAACCTTTCAACACATTGCAGTGACAGCCACATTATCTTTACCTTCAACAGCCAATCCAACCTATTACGGATTTTTTTTCTTTAGTTCAATTTATCCACATTCCTTCATTTTTTTATCAATGCCCTCTAATTAATTTTATTAATATCATCTCCTCTTATCATATAGCCTCTGTGACAATACTTTACATACACCTACTTTCGCCCGCTCCATTTCATTCCTACATAATTATGAGAATACAGACCCAACATCAATAGCATCCAATGACCTAGAATGAGGGGTATCCTAGATGATATTGCAGCACCGCACATGAGATATTTGCTACAAGGGTAGATTATCTAGCTACTTTTGACACATGTACACAAAATAAGTAGCCATGTGGCCAGGTTTATTTGCTTGAGTGTAATAATCTCATGACTGATATGTGTATCAAAACATATCATACAACTTAAATATATGTGATTTTTTTTTTAATTCGAGAAGATAATTTGGGTTGCTAAAGAAAGGAATTACTGAATGTGTGTTTGGGACTTCGTTAGTGTTTTGTTCTTGTTGGTTTTTAAGAGGAAAGCCTATGGAGTGAGTATTTTGAGTGCGGTCTTGAGCCTGTTGAGTTTGGAATGTCCCAGAGAAGGAAGAGAGTGGGAAGCCACATCTACATTCATGTCTTCTGCTGGCTAACTTAGAGCCAATTCTCTCTGCTCCTACGTCCAGAGAGACAGCACAAAACAAATCTCACTCGTCACTAGCAAGGCATTCCCTTGTCTTTTGATGTCTAGTGAGGTTTAGCCAGTAGGAGATAGAGAAGAAAGAAGGAAAGAGTGAAGCAAGGCTATCAGCCCCATGCTCTTACCAGACTGCATTCTTTCCTGCCCATCCTCTCTTGTTCCCTCTCTCCAGCTCCTCTTCATCACACTCTTCCTTTTCTCACAGGTCACCCTTCTCATCTCCACTTCCTCATCGCCACTATCCTCTCCCCCCTCGATAATTTTTACCTCCAAGCTCTCTCTTGCTTAAGACAACGATTGTTTCCTGACATACCATCTACTGTCATCATTTGCTGCTTTGTAAATGAGCTCAACTAACACATGTGGAATGTGCCACTGCTTTCCTGCCTGGAGCCTGACTAAGGCTGATAGTTTAGAAATAGCTGAATTGGGGTTAAAGCAGTGAGTCACCTGGATAGAGGTAGTAATTGGAGCTCTGCATGGGTATGAGGATACATGTAATGTAGGGAAGGAATGAGGCCTGAGGAACTCAAACATATGGGTCTTCAGAAGAGGCTGATTCTGCAAAGGTACTAAGGAAGGAGTAGCCCGGGTGTTAAATGAAAATCAGTATGTAATGAAAGCAGAAAGAAGCCAAGGGTTAGTAGTCAAGAGTCATTAGTAAGCCACACCATTCTAAATCTAGTACGTACTTCTTGCCCTCCTTCCAATTTATACTGCTTTCTTCCTTTACATTTCTTTAACTTATTTAGAATTTATTTTTGGAATACTTAAGGTAAAAGACACTTGCCTTTAAGTGGCCATCACTACAATGTCATGCAGAAAATGATTCGTCAAATTTTTCACTGTATTCACTTTACCACATGCACTTAAAGTACAATGATCCTACCAGCTCTGAAGTCCACCAAGCACCATAGCATGGCCATGATAACCATAGGGTGTAGTAGTGGCACAGATATCTTGGTAGTAACCAGCAGCTCACTAACTGGACTTAAGGCCCCTACCCAAGAGGGAACTCATACCTGGTACTAGAGACACAGCCAATTACCCAAAGCTTACATGCCTATAACAGCAACTAACGAAAAAAGAACCTATGAATTTAAAAAAAAAGAAAAGAGCAAGGAGGGTTTGTAATGAGGAAAGCAGAGGGGGAAATGCTATAGTATGATCTCAAAAATCATAAGGAAATTTACGAAATACGATGAGATGTGAAGTTTTCTTCAATGCCTAAGAGCTTCCTCCTTGAGTTATGATGGAAAATAGTTACTTCTTTGACATGTATCTTAATATCTATTAGAACAAGTCTAATCTTGTAATTCCTTAATTTTCAGAAATATATTATTAATAGTCTCATTGTTTCCAGATAGACTTTAGAAATATTTTATCAATTTTAAAAAAAATCAATTGGAGTTTCGTTTAGAGTTATTAAATTATGTTGAAAAGAATTTAACTTTATTAAGCTTAAGTCTTTTTAGCCAGAACTTATTGCACACTGGTATTCATAAACACTAACACACACACACACACACAGAGAGAGAGAGAGAGAGAGAGAGAGAGAGAGAGAGAGAGAGACTTACTGTTAGGTCTTATTTTGTATCCGCTCAAAGAATACAGTGATTTTCTTCAAGTAATATACTAATGATGTTTAGTAAAAGTCGTGTCCATATATTTCATATTTATTTTTATTCTAGTTTTTCTTATTCTTAGTTTTTTCCCTCCAACTTGTTTTCTGGTATATGTGGAGCACATACCTATCCATGGTATATAAATAGAAGAAATAAAGAAAAAATATATATACATACATACATATATTCATAATAGACCATACCCTGAGTCTAGTATCATAACTTTTTGGTGTGCCTATTACATGAATCTATTTTCCTGCACAGAGGAGATGTCACATGGTATGGTGTATTGCTCTACAATTGGCTCCTTTCACCTTCCCTGGGAGACCTGTCTTCTCACATCAGTACATGCATATCTATCTGTATATCACATTTCATTGCTGAATGGATCCTTTTTATAGAGCTGTAGCTTAATCTATTTGATCAGTCTCAGGACCTTTGCCATTTCTGACTTCCTAACATTAAAAAAAATGCTGTAATCTTATTTTATTAAATATTGATTATAGGAGCTGGGGCGTAGCCCTATGGTGAAGCAATGCTTATATAGAGAAATGCATTTTCAAAATATCGACTTTTTAAATGACATTTTTTAGGAATTGTAATGCATCAGTTTTTCTTCCCTGTCTTTATAGTATATCTCATCATCCCACAGTGATCCAGTGGTTTCTGCAATCCTTATAAAGGATGTATAAATTTTGGGCTGTCTGCTTTTCTCACATTTGACTGAAGCTGATGAGTGACATTCAGACATTGTCATTTCTGTTTGGTGTCACTCACTGTGTTCCTGGCTCCCTAGCTGTGGGCTCATATTTCTATGGGAACTCTTTGAAGCCTACGCTGGAGGGTTCATTTAAAGAGGATTTGCATTTGTTCCTGCCAGATGCCAATGGGTACTACAGAGGGAAGGCTACTCTAAACTGAATTCTCAGCTGGACACTTTTTTTTCAGACCACCCAGAGAGTGAGATTCAGGAAACAAAGCACACGTAAGTGCTGGCTTGAACTTAGAAAACCCCAGGGAAGCCTTTCTTCTGTTTTTCCCAGTGCCAATTTTTGAGTTTTTCTTGTTGGTTACAGTGGAGATCAATTTTTTTGTTTAGTGTATTCTTTTGAGTGTTACAGAGACGGTTTCTCTATTTTCTCCCCTCTATCCCCATGTACATGTGTATACGTGTGTGTGCTTGTATGTGTGTATATACAAATGTGCACCTGTGTGAATATGCATGTGACAGAGGACAATCTCAGGTGTCATTCTTCAGGCACCATCCACCTATTTAAAACAGGGTCCCTCACTACCCTGGAGCAAGTCTAGCTGGCTAGCCAGGGAATCCCAGGGATCTACCTATTTTGACCTGCCAATGTTTAGAATAACAAATTGTGTCGCCAAACCCAGAATTCTTTTTTTAAAATAGGAGTTCTGGAGACTGAACTCAGGTCCTTTATTGACTGAGCCAATGCCCACCCTAGGATATTATTTCAGACTACCTTCTTTGGCCTGGTTTTGAGCTTTATGATTTATGTCGCTCTGATGGCTACGAAAACTGGAGCTCCAAACTACCTCGACCTGGTGGAAGTACTCAGTGCAAAAGGTTATCAGTGACTTGATTGTCTCCCTAAAACACTGATTTGAATTCATTTTGAATCGACTTTGTTGCTAGTCGGAAGATGCATCTAAAATTGTATTTTTTTTTTTTTTCGAGACAGGGTTTCTCTGTGTATTCCTGGCTGTCCTGGAACTCACTCTGTAGACCAGGCTGGCCTCGAACTCAGAAATCCGCCTGCCTCTGCCTCCCAAGTGCTGGGATTAAAGGCGTGAGCCACCACTGCCCAGCTCTAAAATTGTATTTTGATGGGGCTGGTAACAATGTTCAGAGGCAAAGATTTTGCTGAGTATATTTGAGACCCTAATTCCTAGTCACACTATAAAATATCCAAATAGATAAGTGCATGTTTGAAATATTTTCATCATTCATAATTTGAAATTATTTTCAAAGGAAGGGTTGGTAGAAGAATCAAGCTTTTCACCGGAATTTCTCCATTCAACTTCAG
>JADRCC010564582.1:3816-15867 GCA_019843855.1 Hylomyscus alleni
TCATTATCATCAAGATATGTGTGCCACTATTGTACATTCAGGGATACCATGGCATAGTGATCATTATTGTAGTTTCTAGGTTTCACAGCTGATTAAGAAACTGATTGTTTCCCTCCCTTTGCAGATTGTCTAGTATATTATGCTTCTATGAGAGCTAGTGCTCAAAGAGAAGTCTTTCAGGTCAGATTCAATTTGAATTCTCCTAGACCTAATTTTGAAGAGCATGGTGCTTTCAGCAATAGGGACTTACCATCAACCTCTGAGAGGCACCCAAGAACAACAGTAGCTGTATTCTAAAAACTTATCATTATACTCACAGATGAGCATAGCTTTCACCCCTCATAAAAGACCCTTATATTTGCAACAGAGACCATTAAACATACATACATACACACACACACACACACACGGGGAGGGGGGAGGGGGAATCAAAATGCTGATAACAATTAATAATGACATGCCCAGATTTAGAAGGCATACCTACAGTACAACTCTTGAACCTACATACATCTCAAAGAACATTCTGAAGAAGACATAAAGGAGTGTAAGAGGCAGAGAACAGGAAAAATACTGTAATATAATGTAAGATTATGTTTCCTCAAAATTACAGGGAAGCTACACTGGTGATAACACAGTAATAATGTTGCCCAAGTGAGAAAAGAGCAGTGACAGCACCAATATACATACTCCTATAAAAGGGTAAAATCTCAGAGTCCCATACCTAGAATATAGGTAACTACAGGCAACTCAGGAATACTGAAAAAGGAATAATTAGTCAACCTTAGGATTGAGTTCCCTAAAAGGTTATCCAATTCCAAGTAGCCATTCCAGAAGTCATGTATATGGAAGCAAAATTAAATGTACTCAGCAGATTTGAATATATTATATATATACATATATGCATATACATATATATGCATAGAACATATATGTAGCAATAACAATTAAAGTTATTTGAATTTGAACGGTAGTGAGGAGAAGAAACAGTAAGTGCAAGGAGTAGAAGCAAGGAGGGAAGGAAATGATATAGTTATATTTTAATTGTAAATATTTTTCAAAAAACTAAGTTAGAAATGCAAAAGCAACAAATCAATCCTTTTAGGTATTTCAATAAAGCTATGCAGGTTGCTGTAGCTATCTCTGACGAAGATATAAGAGGAAATGACATGTAATACAGCTCCTTGAAACTTAAGCCAAGGAGAAAGCACAACACAAATAGGCTAAATGCAACAAAATCATTGCTTCCTAAATTTTCACTGAACTATGTTGGTCGGAAACCCATAATGCTGGATTCAAAAAGGCTCGTAACCATAAAGTGCATCCAGTGGTCTCCTAAGTTCCAACACAAAGCAGCTTGAGAAACTCTGCCATCCTGAAGGAGCACAACATACTGCCCAAAGCTTTCTTCAGATTTGTTGTGAGATCAGGTGCACCAAGGGTTGTGCTCCAGCTTGATAATGCCAGAACTTCTAGAAGCATCACAATGGTGACTTAGCCACTTTTCCCCATTCGGTTTGTTCCCATCCTGTTTGGACATTTGTACAGTTTGTCCACTGAATCTCTTCTGTTGGTATTAAGGAGGAAGGAAAAAGTCTGTCTTATTATTCAAGACTCTTCATTTAAAAAAAAAAAAACAAACGCTGTAATCAGGGCAGAAGAAAAACTGGGCATCATGCAGAAATACTGGCTCTGGTGGCTTTGCACTATATGCAGTGAGTTGAGAAAAATACATGTGGTGTCTCCCAGGAGGGACTTGGTAAATTCCAGGTGAAATAAAAGAAGCATCCGTGGGTCCTGAGTGCAGAGAAACAGTTTGAGGAAGACACAGCAGGTAGAAAACCAGGGCCTTTAGTAAAAGCAGCAGATCCCACAGCAGCAACCTCAAAAGTCACCTTGAATCTGGGTCAACTGGCCTCTGGGCAAGTAAACTGCAGGAGCAGGATACGGGCAGCCCACAAGCTTTTCTTAGAAAAAGTTGTTCAGTTAAGTAAGGATATATATTTATGTTTTGAAATGGTTGAATCAAAATCGAACTGAAAGTAGTATGTTCTGACATTTGAATACTATTTGAGGTTTAAATTTCAATGTCTTTTTAGCATTTAGCTAGAATATATTCATACTCAAGCAATCACGCATTGCCTATGGGTGCTTTCAGCTTAGGAGCATAGCTGGATGTATAAGATCCACAAGGACTAATAGATTCACTATCTGGCCGTGGATAGAAAACTTACTTGAGCTTCTTATACAGCTTGTATTTCAAAAAAAGTTCTTTCCAATTAAACACAGGGCAAAAATGGACCTAAAACTCCTTCCTTGGACAACTTACAAGAGACACATAATCTTTTACACCTGGTTTTCATCCTTGTATTCTCTTGCTTAGCTTTCTGCCTAGAGAAAGAACGGCCTAAGGACATGTACAAGGGTGAAATCATAGAACAGAAAGATCTTAAGACCTGAATCAATGTGTGAGAATTCTGTTCTTGGAGTCTATTGAACAGAAGCAGCAGTCAACATTGGAGTAACAAACAGGTACAAATGAGCACCAACTTTACCACAACAAGATTTTGTAGTGTAATATGTCACAGGAATGAAATTCTACAAACTGGTATACGTAGCTACATTTTTAACTAAGAAGCTAGTAAGTTTCCATCTTGCATCAAATGCCTGTGCTTAATTGAACTCATGTATCCCTCCACCTCCTGTTTCATCATTTCTCTGTACCTGCCTATCTGCTATCAAATTGTGTAGTATTTTATCTCCTGCTAAAGTTTGGAACTTGGAATAAAAAAAAGAGTTCCTTCAATTAAGCAACTCACAGCATTTAAAAGGTGAGAAGACACAAATAACTAAATATGATAAAAGAAACAATTGTACAAACATCAGAACTTTCCTGGTTGCCGTAAAAATTTCCTCAGTTGAGGGAAATATAGAAACAAATATAATTGTAATCATTTATTTATAATAGGTATCATTTTGGCCTAGTGATACAAGATTAAGTATCCTAAGCTCAGTTCCAAATAACAATATTATTCCCCCTTTATGCTAAAGGAAGGTATTCAGCTACTATAGATACTGGATGGTACATAAAAGACCACGTAATATCTGAGAATACAATCTAATTACCATCATCAAGATTCACTTACCTTCTCTACAGGCTTTGTCCACGGGACTGCCTACTCACCAGAGGCAGGTGACAACCACAAAGAATTCTGTGTGCTTAACGAGAAACCGTGCAAAGAAAAGTCAAATTGTATGACTGCTCCAAACCAGCTGCATTCAACCCTAGACATTAGTGAGGCTTTTACTTTTAGTCTTCATTGATTCATTCAGGAAATGTGTTTACCTTCTCCCTACTGACAGGGTCTGTAGACAACAAAGAAAATTATATTCCCAATGAAGCAGACTTTGCTGTAATCACTTTCCAAGTGTGGAAGACAGAGAATTCTCAAGCCCTGCACAGCATTGTCATAGCAAAACCAGAAGCTGTGCCTGTCTGGTCTTCCTCTTCCAGCACTGAAATAATTCATAACACTCTTTGGGATTAGCACAAGTTTTTCATGCTACAAGAATATCTGTTATCAAGAGAAGATGGTAGATGAAAATCCTATTCAATAAATATACAAGGATATAGCAAAATATTAATTATAATAGAGGTAGTAGTAGTAGCACTAGCAGTAGTAGTAGTAGTAAAGCAAAACTTGTATCCATGATTCTAGTGGATTTATAAATACAGAGAGGCTATACACTACACAGAACAGAGTCATATATTGGCCTGGGGAAGAGAATATGATTTGTAAGAGGAGAGGTTCCAAAGTTATTTTCTAAAATAAAAATACACAAGATGACACAAAGAAAGAAATCTTAATAAATAAGGAGATATATTTTATTTTATGGTGATATGCTCATACCAAAAACATAAGTTTCTAAGTCAGGAGAGGTAGGCCAAGGATAGAACTGCAAACAGAGAGCAGACTATAGAGTGTTTTGTGGTAACAGCTGAAACTGCTGAGAATCTAGATTGTTTTAAAAATATTTTTTTCCTAAAGGATTGTCTGGATCACTCTATGTAAGCAAAGGATGTTAAATTTAAAAAAACAAAACAAAACCTAAGACCCAAATTAGGAAGAAGCAAATAAGATACAGTTTAAGAAATCCAGGAAAAACTCACTTCTTGAAAAGACCCTGTGTTAGGACGAATAACTAAAGAAAAATAATACTACCTGCAGCATGAGAGAGAAAAGAAAAATGAAATGGAACTGGTAGTATGTTTGCTTATATGATGATGTGAATGTGTTCACAAGCCACATAAGCCTGATAACTGCTGTCACCAATCAGATTGATGTTTGTAGCAGCTGTCTAAAGGACAGTTACTCGTGGCAGTCGTTCAATGAGAGAAAGAGCAAAGTACTTTCTAAAGACCACCAGAGAATATAGGAAATCCCTCCAGGTATTTAGAAACATGTTGTGCTAGAGCAGGCAAGGGTGATACCTAAGAATATCTGCTGTGGATGGTAACAAAATCTTCCATTTAGAATATTGAGAGTTTGAACTCTCCTGAGACTGAATATCCATGTACATAATAAAAAGTTTGTATTACAGAGTCTGCATCCTATGGCAATGAAGTAAATTTTAAACATATAAGTTACAAAGGCAGCATATATACCCATGAAACTAGATAGAGATGTCCAAAGAATGAACCCAGAATGAGAAAAGTATGAAGCTTAGTACAAATCAATGAATACCAGTTCATTTGTGCTATAATTATCAGTCCATGGAGCACAGCAATGAGAAAACTCTACAGAAGATAGCCTGTAGCTACATACAAACGTGCAACAGTTTCTCACGACTCTGAACATGAATTTACTTAGTCTCTGTTATTTCCCTCATTGTTTTATAACTGTACTATTTAATTTAATGATATAACAAGTCTTTCATTCACCCAATCATTCATAAATTTGTACTAATATCCATTTAAAAATATTTTTCATTTTTTATGTTTTTTCATATGAATGTGTATATGACTATGCACACACATGCATACAGCTGTACACATGTGAGAGTGATTCTGCTAAGTCCAGAAGAGGTTATAGGATGATCTAGGGCATGGATTCCAGATGGTTGTCAGTTGCCCAATATCAATGTTAGGAATCTAACTTAAGTCTTTTGAAAGAACAGTATCCACTCTTAATAGTTGAACAATCTCTCCAGCACCAGGATAAGTTTTTGTGATTCAACACTGAGCTTCCAAGACTTGGTGAGATATTCACTCCATAGAATTGTTAACAAGATCAGATCATACCAGAAAATGAGATTCAAGAGGTTTATTATCTATTTCTCAAGTTTTGATATTATACTGTCTCAAATCTACTGTTGACATAGTTTGAATGCTGAAGATCTATGCCTAGTCTGTTGGTCATGAAAGGTCATAGAGTTGATAATTGTCAGTCCTTCCACAACACTTTGCTGCATGGATTACAAATTTCCAAAACAGTCCCCATGTTCAATACCAATTTACTAGTGATTGTGCTGAGCCTATTGGAATAAGACATGAATACATCTATTGTACTGATTAACAAAAACATACTATAGGCAATCCTTTTCATCATGCCAAGTGTATATTTCAAACACACTTTGATAATCAGTTTGAAAGATTCCAGTAATAACATTCCAAATATAAAATATAGCATAGTTTTGACTAGTCAAAGTTGTTGTGTGTGAAATGAGTGTATTAGAGAGAGAGAGAGAGAGAGAGAGAGAATTGTTGTCATGTTCTTGGTGATACATGGGTTCTTCTGTGACTGATGCTGAAGATCAACTGGACAGGACTGTAGTGGTAATGTGTGTCACTGGAGGAATGGTAAAGGCAGCAAGTTAATCACAAGAAATAGAGAAACATCTCATTCTTCAATGTTAGTTTTCACAGATACAGTTTTAATTTTTGTAAACAGTTTTGTTTTTTCACCCATTTTAAACATTATTTTAGTTACAAAGATTAGAACAAATCTCTTTGGTTTTGCTTTTATAATAATCACGTATCTTCAGGCTTCCAGTGGTTCAGTATCTGGTATTGGAATAGCTAATCACAGAAAAAATGAAATATAGTTTTTATTTTGACTATATCAAAAGTAAGAGTTCATTCACTCACTGAAGATAAACTGATATAAATGGTCCATCAAAATCAGGTCTACATAAGTACAAAAGTGCTAAAAATGTCAAATTAAATGTATAATCAAATCTTTTCACCTAGAAAGGATGAGCTAGTGATATTTAAAGCATTAAACCTTTCCTTTATGTTTATCTTGACTCAGAGAGCATATAAAAAACCAACCTTGACACTGACACTGATAGACAAGATGATTTAAGTCTCTATTTTCCAATTCAAATAGCTCATATTCATACATTTTCTCCTATCCTAAAAATTCCATAATTTGTTTGCAAAACAGGGTAGCTGAAAGCACTTCAATTTTAACAATATTATTGTCTTGGTCACATTCCAATGTTGTTTCATAAATATCTCTTCCAAGTAAATGTCTGGTACAAACTGTATTTATATTTCATCAATATTCACTGCAGATACTTGATGGGAAATGACATACACGGTATTACTTTCATCATTTTACCTATTTCTTAAGGAAACATATTCAAAGTTTTTAAGCATCCAAATTAAAGCTCTTCAACTCTATCTCCCTGCCTCAGTGAAACTCTTGTTCGTCAGACTTGCAACATCTATCTTATCCAAGCTTCACTACTTTAATACTGGGCTTAGTGTAACAGTACAGTTGAAAGATTAGAGATGTTAGTGGGATTTTCTGGACTATAAAATTCATGTATCCAACTGTAGTAATTTGAATAAAAATGGCCCCTATAGGTCCATAAGGAATGGCCTTCTTAGAAGGTATGACCTTGTTGGAAGAACTGTGTCACTGTGAGGTCAGGCTTTGGGGTCTCATATGCTCAAGGCACTTCCCTTCTTGCTGGGTGCTGATTCAAATGTGGAATTCTCAATTCCTTCTCCAGCACCATAGTTCTTCTGCCATGCCTTCTCTGCCATGTTTCCTGCCATGATAATAATGAACTAAACCTCTGAACTCTAATCCAGGCTCAATTAATTTTTTTCCTTTAATAGAAACCCTAAGTAAGACATCGACTAGGAAAGGAAACTCATAGATTCGCAAGTCTACCATATTGTCAACTCTGTGCTAAATACCTTGCTGTACACCAAAATAAGCTTATGAATCATTCTAGAATTTGACTCTTCTTTGGATAAAAAAAAATGAGACAAGATACATTTACCAGTTCTTCCAGACTTATAGTACTCACATTACCAGCTTTTGAGTTCTTTCTAATATAACAATGACAAAATCATGGACCTCCCTTCAGGTAACTCTGTCATTCATTCATTCCCTCATCTGTTCATAAATTCAATAATCAGAGTACAATATTCACCATGTATGAGGTTGTGCTCTATGCTCTATGATTTAGTTGAAACTCCTGACATCTAAGAGCTAATTACCTAGTAGAGAAGATAAATATCAAACTTACAAATTACTAAGTCTACCAGCTAACTATGGAAGATTAGTAATAACATTTAAAGAAGGAATTAGAGAATATAGATTTTTCTTCCACCTGTTGAACTCTCCAAAGAGGTGTTGCTTATAGGAATGTGTCTGAAGAGCCTGAGAAACTGGACCATGGAAAATTAAGGAAAAGAAAGAATGTATAAAATTATTAAGTATTAATGAAGCTGGAATGCTCTAGTACTACTATCAGGAGCTGAAGTGAACAAGGATATTATGATAGACTATCAGAGAGAGAAAAAATGCCCTTGGGATTTTTGTAGTCTATGCATTTTGAATTTTTAATTAATCATGAATGGGAAGTGAGGTTTCAGGTAGTGGTGACATGTGAGTCACCACAAAGCAAGAATCCAGAATAGCATTAGGGTCAGCTTTAGTCATTGTGAAGATAAAAATTGACTGATATGGAGCTTATTATTAATGTAAGAGTAGCAGATTTCCTAATAGATTATATAAAATTGAAGCAGTTGAATAAAAGGTCTTTTCTCAGTATCTCAGATATAAGACCATGAAGCACTGACATAATACAATGTTCCTGTTGCTATGAGTTAGAAGCAGATTATCCCAAATTTGATTAGCATGAAACACTTCATTGTTGTGTTCGTACATTCTGTGGGTGAGAAATTTCCCTGCAGAGTCCTTGGAGACCATAGGTCAAAGTTATATAAGGCTGTACTCATACAACAACTATCTGACTCTATGCTGAAACCACAGAGCAAGTTCTAGGTTAGAACAACACTTACTCTGATATCAAATGAGTGCTCTATAGTTTGCTAGAAATAAACTTTCAGCTTTCGCCTTTTTCCTTCAAGTGTTGGACTTTTTGAAATTGTTGGGCTCTTTTGAAACTGTACAGTCTCTAGTGTAACACTGTCTGACATGGAAGGGAGCTCAAGTCAAAGTTACTGCTTCAGTATCAACCTTATTTCAAAATAATTGCCACTGGGGATGATTAAAATAGTGAAATGTCTCCAGAACCAAGGTATAAGGGTAGACAGCTCAAACTCAGCTTTTCTCAGATTTGACTAATTAAAATAAATTGACAGCCAGATTCATAAAAATGGTTTCTCTTTTCTGCTTTCACATTGCTCAATGATTGTTTTCAGACAATCACTGATGTGCATCAACCCAAGATATAAACAAGCATCCCCATCCTATACAGTCCATCAACCCATTTTCTCACACCAGCTTTCTTTTCCATGCAGGCAGTAAAGTCTATGAATCATGGTAAATAAATCTCCAAAACTTCTGCTCCATCCCTTATTCATGCTCCAAGTTCCAAATCACTGCATAGCAATCTTCTTGTCTATAGTGTTAGTCATCTTTAAACCCTTCTTTTTTTTACTTTGCTATGAGAATTAAATCAACAAACTGTAAACCATGACATAAACAACGACTCATGTGAAATCTCTCCTTTACTAACATTGTCCACATCCCTCATCTTATCAATGGATGAGGAAATGAGGAGATGCAAACTGTGGTCCAAGGTGAATTCTTATTTTAACTTAGAATGTTTTGTAATTGAAGGTCATCCCTATTTTACTTAAAAGTACCAAGTTAAATTTTCTTAATAATTTTTGTATGGGCATATGATGGTTAGCAGGGTTTCACTCCATAAATTAGGCTAACTTTGAACTCACTGTGTACCCCAGGCTATCACAAAACTAACCTTAATTCTTGTGTCTTACCCTTTGAGTGCAAAGATTAGAGACCTGTGCCACCATGACTAAGTGAACTTTTCTTAATGTTTTAAGAGAAATAGTTCACGTGAGTTTCCTCAGAGGTTTAAAAAGAAATTCTGCCAGTCTTCAATATTAAACTTGCATACCCATACTTCAACTTCGATTTAATTTACAAATTTGTTAAGTAATTTGCAATCCATATATAGTAGTTTAAATGGCACAATTTATTCCTTGAGGGTTTTTTTTTTAATATGCTTTTAAACTATATAAGGTGCAGATTCTGGCTTCTGTACTAGACTCTCACCTTGACAGTCCTTATTTCTCAGCGTTTAATAAGATACATGTGGCTACTTACCTATGGGATTATCTTGAGCAGCCTCAGCTTTGAGGTTTCTTTATTTTTTGAAAGATTCTTTAAGTTGTAGAGTTTACATAATTACACAGAAGCCTTCCGATTAGAGATTAACTCAACACAGCCATGGCAAAACCAATTAAAAGATTGCAGCATCCAGGAATTCAGCATGCCATTTTTTTGTTTACTTTTAAATGCATTTTAAGGCAGAATGTTTCAAAGAATTCCATGGCAGAAACATATATTCTCCTTCATGAGTCCTTGACTGGAAAAGCTAATAAAAAATATTCCTGCTCACAGTTCCTGCAGAAAGACAGATACTTTTTCCGACAAAAGAAACATTCGTTTCCAAAAACTGCATATAAATATTTTACACAGTTACCTAATTTTCTCAAAGTTTAAATTGATTATAAATAGTTTATGTGCTTTTTCTGTATCTGAGACCTGCAGAACTCTTTAATGAAATCTTGCTTAAGCCTTCATCAATAAGCCTGATTGTATGTGCGGTACAGCAGTGCCCTCTACAGCCCTGTAGCTTTGCAGATTGATATTTTCTAGCTGTAGGACTTGGTTCAGAGCAGATTCCTATAATCTAAAGAATAATGTGAATATAACAAAGAATCTCAGAGTTTTGTTTTCTTTGATCTCTTTGATTTTCCCATCTACCGAACGGTCCATCACTTACTACAGCACACATTGGAACATCTGCACGCATCTAAATACTTCCTTTAAGAACATTACTTAGAGATTTCTCTTCAGTCAGTTGTGAATCAAGCCTCATATCTACAAGTATCACTCATTGTCTTAAGTTCATGTACAGTAGTTGTATGTTGTAGAATTTGTAAGAAAAATAAGATGTTAAGCCTATGGGTATCTCAGATATTGTCTAAAACATGCTTGCTTCCTCAGCTGGGTATGAGGTCATCGACCCAGTCACACAGTGGAGAAAATAAAAACACAGAGAAGAGAGAAGAATAAGAAGATACACAAAGAACAAAGGCATGTGTGGAGGAAGTGTTTAAACTTGCCACAGAACAAAATCATTTCAGCAGGATTCTTGCTTTAAAGTCTAACTACTAGTTTGGAAAATGAACAACAGTTTCTTAACCATCCAAGTCCTTCCCATGGATGCAGTCCTATGAGATCAGAAGTCTCATATTCCAAGCTACATAATATGAAAGTAAGAGTCATGTCATATTCTTGTTATGTTCCCAAAGGCAACAGCCTTCATTTGACCATGGCCTCCAAGGCAGGGAAAGAGGTCTCTGGGGAGACATTGGAAAGAGCTACAGTAAACAGCAACTTGGTAATGGCCTTTCCTCCTCAACTTTGACTATGAATTTTCTGTAAAGAAAAATAAAACACTATTTGTTTTGGCTTTAGGCTGATGTAAGCTTCCTGCCTATGTTTAAATACTGTCTTTTCCCCCTTGGGAACTCATACTGTATATCTCACAAGTCTTAGAGATAAAAACAGATTTCTTTTTCATGAATTCAAGTCACTATGTTTCTTATACTATTTTATTATTTTTAAAGCCCAAAAAACACATGTGTATGAAGTCATAGAAATACTGATACTTGGAAATTTTTACTAAAGTACTAGTAGCAAATATGAATTCTTGATATGTTAATAAGCAAGTATAAAAGATTGAAAGATAGCAGCAGATAATTCAAAACCTGTTTTTATAGTATCCAATTATTTTAGTAAGCTAACTAAACTCGAAAAACATTTTGAAAGTACAGGAAACTTTGCTTAAAAACAAAAGGAAGAACCCAACCAAAATATAGCCAATTGTCAAGAAGAATTTGAATATGCAAGCTATGAAATCATAGGAGATGCAGGGCTGATATAATATTACAATGACAAGACAACATAATTATTGTGTGAATAAAGCCTATAGGCAATCATTAAAACAAATATATTCTAGTAGGACATAGTGAACAACACCTACTTTCCCAGAGCTTGGTTCAAGGTTAGGTGGGATTGCTGGCACAAGCCATGAATCCCAGTATTTGTACCCATTAGGCAGAGTCAGAATATCCTTATGAGTTTCTCATCAGCCTGGTCTACACAGGAAATTCCAGGATAGCTAGGGCTATACAATGAAGCTATAGAGAGAGAGGCTGTTGGAGAATTATTAGATGGATAGATAGATAGATAGATAGATAGATAGATAGATAGATAGATAGATAGTGTATTTAAACTCATCCTCAACTACATGATATATATGAGGCCAGCTTGGGTTACATGAGACCCTGTCTCAAAAATAAGGAAGAAAAAAAGAGAAGGAAGAGGGGAAGGAAGAAGAGAAATATATTCTACAAATCTAAAAATCCAGAATTCGGTTTCTTATATAAAATACATTATCATATTTGCCAAATCTTATGAGATGTTTTTCAAATATGGTGGAACAGTTTCCTTGATAAACATTTCTTTAAAG
>JADRCC010564594.1:0-10020 GCA_019843855.1 Hylomyscus alleni
CTCTGTTCCTGGAGAGCTCTCTCTCTCGCTCTGTTGCCTTCTCTTAATAAAGATTACAAGGTTAAGGTGCTTCATCACCTGGCCTAATTTTCTCTACCTGTTTGTGTATTCAGGTAATATCTGGGTATTTGGGATTAGACTTATTAAATAATATTTATAGATATAGAACATGGGTAGCCTTATTATCTGTTACTCTACCTTGAAGATCCATAGATATTTTAGATGTGGCTGCAGGCAGCAACAAGTATTGGTCAGAGAGTTAAATGTTTCTGGATAATCACCCTACTGTTCCCTCTTTCTATTTAAGAAATGCATGACACAGAAAGTACTTGCAAGTCTCCAATGTCACCCATTACTTCCAACCTTCCTTGTATTTCTGATAGTTATAGCCCTTACTGAAGACCCTCATCAAGGATCATAGCTCTCAGTGCCTGTGGTATCAGAGGGCTGTCTTCTATGGCTGACCTCTCTTTAATTAAAATTTTGGTGGCCTGCTTTCTTAAGCATTTAATGTCCTCTGGATTCCTTGACAATTAGCCTTTATTTTTAGCTTCATAAAACCTCTTAAGGATCTTATTTTCCAGAGACCGAACATAAACTTGCATGGTTGTTCTTTTCTGTTACATACTATTGAAGCCAATAGACACAGTGTTTTAAAATTATGACACGGTTTTTATCTCTTACATAAGCAATTGAAAATTATATGGGACATCAGTGATGCTTATCATTATTTCCTATTCACCTCTTTCAGCACACTATATGGATTGCACATCAGCATTTTCTTAAAAGTTAGCTATAACCTTGTGTCTCGTTTTGTTCAATAAAATGTAAGCAAAACTATAGTATGGTCTTGTATTATATAAGTACACAACTTGTATCTCTGGTTGTGATACTGTCCCCTGACAATGTTAAAGGTGGTTGAGACCAAGTCATTGTGGATAAGGGGTTCATACAGTAAGAAACAGACACTTGTTATTTTAAGTCCCTAAGATCTGGAGATTATATAACTTGCAGAAGTGTCTATTTAACCTGTTTGATTATGGACCTGGCTTTGTGATTGAGTACATTTATGAAGACCAACGGGATCTGCAACATGGTGTTGATTATAAACTGATTAAGGAACAACGGCATCAGCTTCCTTGCTGTATTTAATGATGGGCACAGGAAGCTGCATACAGTAGTACATTGAAGCATTTCTTTTCACCACGAGATCCAACAGTTCTTACTGAATTATCCTGCCTACTGCAGTGACAGCAGACCCAGGAGTGCTGGCTGAGCAAAGATAGCACAGCTGCCAAAGCTATAAGATTCAGACCACATAAACTAAAGATGTGACTAGAAATCTCATGAACACCTAGCATTTCAGAAGAAATCAAAGCCCCTAGAGACACTAGAAATAGTCATACTTTTTAGAAGTGTTGTGGCAAAGAAAAAGGCCTCAATGACAAAGACCTTGCAGGAAATAACCTGTCTTTCTAGAGTCACAGATACAGAGAATAGAAGTAATGCAGGCTACTTGCAAATTCAAATTTACTGAATCATCAAGAGCATATGAGAACTTTCTTGGGGGTTTTTAGAGCTTTCAAAAACTACTTAATTATGAAACTAATTTAAGATATCAGTGGGACAGGAGAAATGGCTTAGAGGTCAAGAGCATATACTTCTATTTCAGACAACCTAGGTTCCATTCTTAGCACCTCCAGGCTGCTCACAACTGCCTCTAATTACCGTCCCAGGGAATCTAAGTTCCTGTTCTTGCTTCAACGGGCACCCATGTTCACATATGTATGCTCTCATACATATAAGCACATTATTAAAATAAGAAAAATCCTTTATAAATGTTATTTGTACCAGTCATACGCAGCTATGAGTTACATTCATCATTTTAAAACCCATTGTCTTTGTGTTAGTCAGCTTTCCATTACTATGATAAAATACCAAAGAAAATTAAAAGAATATGGAAGATGAATTTCAGCTCTCAGTCTTGCTTAAATTCACATCTCTTTGTGGGATTATCATGACAGTAAGAGCAAGTGATGATAGGGGAGATTGTTCATTTGATAAAGGCTGGGAAGAGTGTGTGTGTGTGTGTGTGTGTGTGTGTGTGTATGTGTGTCCAGGAGAGGATGCTTCAGTGACCTACTTTCTTTACCAGGTCCCTGTTTCTAAAACCTCTACTAGTACTTTATTACAGTGTCATCAAATTATAAATCCATAAATGGATTAATCCATTGGTGATGTCAATGTCTTCATGATTCAATCACATTCTCTTAACACTCAACTTCTGTGCAGTGCTCTATTTGAAGGTATACTATACATAAAGACTCCATCAGAGGAGTCTTAGATATCATGGACACTTCTAGCAAAGTAGAAAGGTACAAAATCAATACTCAAAAATCAATAGCTGTCTTGCACACCAACAAATAATTAGATGTGAAAGAATTCAGGGAAAAAAATTCCATTCCCAGTGGTATTGATCCCTACATGAGTTACTTAGGAATTAGTGTAATCAAAAATGTTAATATGAACATGTATTGTGAAAATTGTTAAATTATTAATTTTCATTGAGCTTGAGTTTTCTAAGGACTTTCTTCTAGTTTTGATGAATATTCTTGTGTTTTCTCTCTTTCAAGTATTTCTTGCTCAACTATGTTTATCTTTACTCATAGTGAGTTTTGCTGTTTGCTCTTATTTTCTAGCTTTTAAGGTTAAAAATTAGAGACTTTTTTTCTTGTTTGCTATACATTTTTTTTTTACTATAAGCAACTTTCTCAATTTTTTTTTTGCTGTACCCCACAGACTTTGATGTATTTTTATTTTCAGACTTAAAGGAGAATTTTTACTTTGTTGGGTTTGACTTACTGACTTACATGCAAAAGTATGCTGTGATTTCTTTATGCATTGTGAAACTTCCTTTTTTTTCTGGTATTGAAGTAAAGTTTTACTCCAATGTGAACTTAATCTGTGAATGTATGATTTATCACAGGGAATATTCTGATAAGAATTTGAGTACAGTATCCTCTCTTCCTCTCCCATTCCCCCCCTCTCTCTCTCCTTCCCTCCCTCCCTTCCTCCTTCCCTCCCTTCCTCCCTCTCTCTCTTTCTGTCTCTGTCTCTCTATCTCTCTCTCTCTCTCTCTCTCTCTCTCTCTCTCTTCCCATGTATGTATGCATGTGTTTATGTACATGTGTGTGTATATGTGTGTGTTGGTATGTATGCATGTATATGTTAAGGCCTTCTTTAGTTAAAATGCATCAGTGTTTATAATCACTTTTTGTTTGTTTTCCATAATACTCAGAGAATTGTTAATTCCATAAATTTGAAAGTTAAAGAACACTATTTTATAAAGATAATGATAAATGAGCTGGTGTGATTGTTATTACATAGAGATAGCAAAACAAAGTCTTCTCTATTTAGGATTCTTTCTCAGTCCAGAACCTCAGCTGGCTGCCATAATGGAGATTTTCCTGGTGATTTTTGTTGGATGTATGCGAATCTGGGATACAACCATGTGCACCATCTATGAGTCCTGTACACCTGCTGCTTGTTATGCATTCTTTCAGTTTTGCTTGCTAAAACTCCATGACTCAAAACTGAAAACATGGCCACTATAGATGATTTTTTAGACCTTATCCTAAAGATTATGAGAAGTTATTTTAGGAAGACCTTAGTAAGTCTTGCTACTACATAATTTTTCTCATTGTGATGTTACTGTCCTGTTACTTTGCTTTATGTGAAAGTATCTGATTAATAATGTAATTTCTTTTTATCACTGTCAATCACATATTTAGCACATGATTGTCGACTTTCTTTACTTATCTCTCATTCCTCCTCTTAGGAATAACATCTAAGAAAAAAAAAGCTCAAGAAAGTACCAAATTACATTGCAACATTATACTTTCACTGTATAAAAATAGTCAAGTTAAACTTAAATATTCAAACAAACATTTTCATTTTTAATCATCATTATCCAAATTATTCTACTATATTCTCTACTTATGATAGATTGATTGAAGCAATTTCTTAAAAATTAATTTTTGGTTTATATAAAAGATTTCATCTTGAGAACAAATATTTAGGAAACCACGTGGTTTTATATGCAGTAAGAGTTTAATCCCATTCAGTCTGCACACACACAATAATGCCTAAAAATAAATATCATTGTTGACCAAAATGTAGAATATTTAAATGTGTTAAATTAATTTTAGACTTTATAGATAATATTCCATTTTGAATATTTTAAAACTCCCCAAACAAGCTTTCAGGAATTTCTCAGGAAAGCTATATAAGTATTTAACACCAATAAATTATCTTAAAAATGAGTCTTATTATAGATGAAACTGCAAACCACTCCTAGATATAATTTATCTTGTACATAATTATTTTCTTTAGCGAACAATGTTTAAGTGGGGCTATAATTAACAAGAAATGCAAATGAGTCATTGAATTATTAGAGATATTATGTATTTGGATTCAATTTTTCTCTAGCAGTAGACTCTGGAATTTTTCTAATATGTATGAGGCAAAGATGAACATTGGTCATTCACTGGATTATTTTTTACTGATAAATGTAAAAGTAGTATGCTGTCATAAAATCTCACCATGAATGTTAGACTCTAAATGTTCTTAGAAAGACTTGTTAGACTCTAAATTCTGTTGGAAAGATATATACTTTTTAATACCATGATTCTAAAAGCAATATTTTGTGAAATGAGAGAGAGAAGTACAGACCCCTGTTAATCTTTCTTTAGTGGTTCCTTGGCACCAGAGTCATAGTATTTGTCTTTTTGCATGTCCATGCTATCTAAGCTTCTCACTAGTCAGACATTTTTAAGGTACATAAAGAACACACTCATGATATTTTCTAGTGGACTACCAATATCTTTTTAGAGTTATTGTTGAATGATTTAGAGTCTGCTGAAATGCACAATTTGGCAGGATGTTCCCAATCTCATTCCAGAAGGGTAGCTACTTACATAAGTATTTTAAATCACCCAATTCAAAACACTAATGCAAATTACCTTTCCTTACAAATTACAAAGATATAATTATATACCTAGGTTTCCAAAGATCATTTCATGAATAGCCTTCTTTAAACAATGCATTCATATTCCACAATCCAATTACAATTTAAACTGTATATCACTGAAATATGTAAATAATGTAACCTTTGCAAATACTATATTTCTATTTTATGCACCATTTCACTGAACATTTAATTACAGTAAATCTTGTGTATTCATAAAGTAGTAGTAAATGGAAGCATATTATGAAAGTTCATGTTTGAGAGTAGAGGTAAGACAATTTCATTTTGCCAGCTAGGAATAAGAGTGATCATGTTTAATTTTCAAACTTACTTAAACATATGTTATAAACTTAATTTAATGACTCCAAATACAATTTCCTATAGCCTTCACTATATATTGAAGCATTTTATTGAAATCTGTAATGTAATTAATATAGTTATTAGATTTTTCCTTTTATTGAAAATAGATTATTTGCTCACATAATATATCCTAATTGTACTTTACCCCCTTCTACTTCTCCCAGGTTCTCTCCATCTCTCCCCCCTCCATATCCACCATTCTCTTTTATGTTAGAAAAGAACAGGTTTCTAAGAGCTAACAGTCAAACATAACAAAATAAAATAGAAGAAGAAGAAGAAGAAGAAGAAGAAGAAGAAGAAGAAGAAGAAGAAAAAGAAGAAGAAGAAAAAGAAGAAGAAGAAAAAGAAGAAACAACTATCATGTAAAACAGACATGGCAAACAAACAGTATAAAAGTTTCCAAAGCAGTCGTGAGTCAGAGATTCACTTGGTCATTCTCATAGACAGAGGTTCCATAAAAATAATCTAATAGTATAATATATGCACAGAATACCTGATGTGGACCCATACAGGCCCTGTGATTATTACTTCAGTCTCTGTGAGCTCACATGTGCCTTAGTTAGTTGATTCAGAGGGTTTCTTTCCTGATGCCCTCCATCACCTCTGGATCTTACAATTTTCTGCCCCCGTTTACATGAGAGGGGGTTAGATGCTTCCAATTTAGACTCTCTCTTTCCACATAATGGATCTCTGCATCTATTCCCATCTGCTGCTGGAGGAAGCCTCTCTGGTGATGACTGGACAAGGCACTGATCTTTGAGTATAGCTGAATATCATTAGAAATCATTGTTTTTTTGTTTTTTTTTTTTTTTTAAGACCAATTGTATTTGGTTTTACGCTAGATCTCTGGGCCATCTAGTCTCTGGTTCTTGGTTCTCCAAGCAGTGTCCAGTGTGAGTACCTTTTGGTGGAGTGGAAGCTAGATCAAATCAGACTGGTTGGCTACTACCGCATATTTCCCTGCTATTATTGCCCTAGCATATTTATCAGGCAGGATAGATTGTAGATGAAAGGTTTTGTGGCTAGGTTGGTGTACACATTTCTCTTTCCATAGCTTTGTAGAATACCTTATAGACCAAAGGGATGAGAACATGTGGGCGAAGGTAGGTTTTAGCTAGACTTCTCCATGTTCAATGAATTGTGCGGGCATTGTCTTCAATAATGGTACCTCCTAACCCCCTGTCAGTTTATGGAGAACAGCCTTTTGTCTTAGTGTGGGTTATTTTGGGTATTTCTGTGGGAATCCCTTGGCCAACAACTCAAATGAATGAAAATAACACAATGATACTCACAAAATCTTATGCTAATGAGAAACAAAAAGGAATTACTTCACAGTCTCCACAAACTATTTCTGTTTTCAAGATGCTATTTTTTCAATTGCCTTTACTCTCATAAATTTCTAAATTTGTATGAATAATGACCTAATTGGAAATCCAAAGATGCTTCTGTTTTTATTTTTATCCTAAACTTTGTAACACTTCTAAGCCTTTCTTTATCATGAAATGTTTTATTTGATTTCAAATTCTTTTTTTTTTAACTTTTCCAAAATCATTTCTCTGTATACATGGTCTTTCCTCTTCAACTGAACCTAGATTTGGAAATAGTAAGAGGATTGAACTCAGCATGCTGTCTTTTTGTATGCCATGACCACCTATTTGTTTACAATGGCCTCAATACCTCCCTCATGGAATTGATGTAAACATTTTAGTGACCAAACATATGGGAATTAACAACAGACATTGCATGTCTGGTCCTCAAATAACAAAAAAAAAATATTTATTGTGAAGAAACTGAAGATTCCTATTATTAGTGCACATCTCCTGGATAATCACATTTATGTGTCTAGTTGCCTTATTTAATATTTTCTTTCTTTCTCTCTGTTACTTTTTACTATTCCTTACAATGTGTTTAACTGTTTTGCCTGCATTTGTATATATGTGTCTCATGAATGCCTGGTACTTGCAGAGAACAGACCAGAAGATGGAGTCAGGTTTCTGAGTATTAGAGTTATAGATAATTGTGAGCCACTATGTAGTAGTGTCAGAAGAGGAAGTTTCTAATTGTGTCATGTGGTGTAGACACACATGATGTTTTGCTGAGGCAAGACCCATGGCAGAACACATGGTATTTGGAGAGAGTATAAATAGGAGTCAGTGGACAGTGACTTGGCACTTGTGTAGCTAGCTGGTGCAATGTTTTTTCTTTTGTTGTTGTTGTTGTTTGGTTTGGGGGTTTTTATTTGTATCTTCACTTTGCTGATCTTTACTTCCTTGAGAGATGCACGGCAGAGAACTCCTGGCATTCTGGCTGGTCCTGATTCACTTGTGTCAATTCAGTGGAGGCCTTGCTGTTTCTGGTAGATTGTGTCACGGCTGCTGATTTAAGTTTGGTATCCTGACACTACTGTACTGGCATGCTCGGATCCTGACAACAGAGATTGGAATTGCCCCAAATAAATACCTCTAAACAAGTCCACATCCCCTTGTCCTGTTTACCATCTTTTCTCCCCTACCTTTGGATGGTGGGCTAGAAGAGGGGTCGAAGAGTTTGAGAACCCCTGTTAAAGTAGGTTTTGAAAAATCTAAGGTTACTGGTGACTCCATATTCAATATGAGTTCTTTGGAAAACCCCAGTGCTCTTAACTCTGTGCTATCACTTTATCCTCTATCTGATGTTTTCCATACTCTCCTAGATATTGTTTTTACACTTCCAAACTTGAGTGTAGTTTATCCTTCCCCTTAAAATCCTCTCCCTATTGCGCTATTATTAACTACTAACTCTGCATTAATAGAATCGTAGCTCCAATTAAGCATTTCTTTCGCGGGCTAGGCATCTAAAATCATGTCTTTCCATTGTTAGCTCCTTGTTTGTCTTCAGTGAGTCCTGTGCTGTTCAGAATGTCACTTAAACATCATTCCATCCTTCCTCTTTGCTCTCAGTCTCTCTGTCTAAGTCTGCATTTCAGCCCCTGCAATGGACTCCAATAAACCTTTACCATTTGGATCCCTGTCTTCAGCTCTTTCATCTTTGTATTGACTTTCGAACACAGCAAGCACACAACCGTTTATGTCCCTTGCTGGGAAGAAAAGTCTCTGTGAGTCTTCCACTGTGCTCTGAGCCAAAAAGGCTTTTTAGTGATTTAGATTTAAACTGCTTTCCAGGCCTCTCACCTGTTATCCCCACTACTGTACCTTGTATTCTGTCAGAATGTAATTCTGAGGGTTTTTTGTTATTTGCACATTGCTATACTATGAAGAATTTAATGTCCTTTGATATGATTTCTCCTTTATTCTTTGTGATAATTTTTGTTTAACCCCCCACCAAATAATGTTCAGCTTAAGAATAGCAATGACAAAACATAAAATAGTGTGAAAAAATAGAAAAGAATTAAGTGTAATCTGATAAATAGAATCAATTAAGTAATAATATCTTTTAGATATATCCATGGATGTTTATTTTTCTTAATTATCTATGTCTTAGCTTTGTTGCTGTTCTGTTCTGGTTCTGGTTCTGTTGAAGAGACACTATGGCCTAGGAAGCTCTTATAAATTGAAGCATTTAATTGGAACTTGCATACACTATTAGAGATTTAGTCCATTATCATCATGGCAGGGAACATGGTAGCACACAGGTAGGTAAGATGGTAGGAAAGTACCTGAAAGTTCTATGTAAGAGTCTGCAGGCAGCAAGAAGAAAAAAGTACTTGACAATTCTTGAGGTTTTGCAACCTCAAAGCCCACATCCAGTGACACACTTCCTAGTACAAAGTCACACCTACCCCCAAAATGCCATACTTCCCAATCCTCAATTAATGCCATTCCCTGATAACTAAGCATTCAAATACATGAGCCACTGAAGGCCATTATTATTCAAACTGCTATAATCAATCATCTGTCTGTCTATCTATCTATCTATCTATCTATCTATCTATCTATCTATCTATCTTTATCTCCTAACCATTTACTTATCTATTCACAATCCATTTATCTATAGTCTATATTATCATCACTTGTCATCTATCTACAAATAGTAATTCTTGAAGAAGCATTTTTTTAACTTTAGATCAAGCAGCATGATTCATTCTGTAGTGACTTTCTTGAAGCTTTTATGTATGCTATAATTCTTTTGCTTTCTTTTTACACATATTAGTATTAGCTTGCAAATGTTGACAGTAAAATAATCCTGCTGAGATTTTTGACTGACTGTTTTGTACTTGTAGGTTAAATTGGATACAGTTTACATCTTTGTAATACCAATTATTTCAATCATAAGTGTGATATAATTTTTTTACTTATTTGAGTAGTTTGTTGAATTTTAGCATAAAAATCTTGTATGTATATCATAATATTTATATTTAAATGTTTAATTAATTTTGCTATTATGATAGTTATCAAATATTGACTTCCAAGTAGTCATTGAAATACCTCCTCAGTGTTGCACAGAAATCTTTTTTTTTAAGTAGGTAGAAGCTCAATTTCTCTATTTTTTAATTAGATATTTTCTTTATTTACATTTCAAATGATATCCCTTTTCCTGGTTTCCCCTTCGAAAGAAAACCCCTATTCCCTCCCTTTTTTATCCTCAAGGAGAAGCTTACCATTCAGATTTTCACTGTAAGACACAATGCTATCCCA
>JADRCC010564595.1:0-15273 GCA_019843855.1 Hylomyscus alleni
TTTTTTTTTTGATTTTATATATTTTATGTATGTGAGTACACTGTTACTGTCTTCAGACACAAGAAGAGACCTTCAGATCCCACTACAGATGGTTGTGAGCCACCATGTGGTTGCTGGGAATTGAACTCAGGACCTCTGGAAGAGTAGTCAGTGCTCTTAACTCCTGAGCCATCTCTCTTGCACAAATCACAATTTTTCTGCAAGAAACTCCCTGCTTTCCACCCCCTGTCCTTTGTACACTCTACTACACAATATAACTTATTGCTGCTGCCATCTTACATGATTTGTCTTGCTTAAAAGTCCTTTATATCAGTGAAATTACAAAAAATAAATATACAAACCCTTATATTATTTGCTCTTAAATAGTTCGTCAAACTTAAAAAAAGTTTGTCATTGAAAACTGTCCACTTTAATGAAGAATATTTTATTTAAATATAAAAAATAGAAGGAAATTAATTTTTATTAAAAAAAATCATTGCTATTGTTCTCCCTTATAGGATATGCTTTCTCAATGCGTTGAATTTTCAAGACTGGATATATGCCTGGATGAGCATATTTGTGTGTGTGTGTGTGTGTGTGTGTGTGTGTGTGTGTGTTTAGGCCTGTGAGTATCCCCATTCCTTCTTTTTCTTCTGTATATTATTATTATTATTATTATTATTATTATTATTATTATTATTACTACTACTACTTCCAAGTTATCCCTCCACAAGACTAGCAACCCACAACCACCCTCTCCTCCCTTCCCTTTGCCTCTATGAAGATGCTCCTTCACTCACCCATCCTCTCTCACCCTCCAGCATCCCCCTATGCTGAGACATCAAACCTCCACAGGACCAAGACCTCCCCTCCCATTGATGTCAGACAAGCCATTTTCTACTACCTATGTATCTGGAGTCATGGATCCCTCCCTGTACTCTCCTTGATTAGTGATCTAGTACCTGGGAGAACTTGTTTCTGTTAACATGCACCTCTTCTGGTCTGAAGGCAGAAGACATGTTCCATATGCAAATTCTTCCCCTATGACTACAATGGAACGTTGGCTATGTGATTCTATGGATAAATGTGTGATGATACAGCTGTTAAAGAATTTAGTTAGTTGAATTAAGAGGACAACAAGGTCATTAAGGTAGGAAACTGTCTCCGCCCCCTGGGGTGCCCCGACCTGCAGGACTAAGAAGCGAGATACAGCAATCCCTTCCTATATGATTAAAATCAGGCCTTTGTTTATTTACTTTGAAGGAAAGTTACATTGGGTAGGGATAAACAAACAAAACGTTACAAGAGAATAAGAGAGAGGAGGAACAACCTTTTATCCTGAGTGAATGTTAATTGCTACAAGGTTCTGAGCCTAGATAAACCCATGCCAGTATTAATGAACAAATCTTAGACCCCAGAGCAGATAAGCTTCTAAGCAAAACCCCAAGGCAAAGCTGTCTTCCCTAAGCTAGTGGGATAAAAAGCAAACTGCCTCCCTAAGTGAGTGAGCTATAAGGAGAAGCTGCTTTTTGGCAAAATTGTCTCTAAGCGAGAAACCCAAAGGCACGGCTGCCTTCTGAGCAAAGCAAAATGCTTCTAAATAAAAATGTGCTTCCAAAAGTACCCCAAGGCAAGAATGCCCCCCCCCAAGGCAAAACTGCCTTACAAGTCCTCGGAGCAGCTGCCTTTTATAGACCTGAATGACGTCATAACTGTCAGATAGCTAAAACTGTTTCTAATTGGTCAAGCCAAATGAGACACAGTTGGCCACGCCCCCAGCCTGTCAGTTGGGGATCATTAGGGAAGTAGTTCTCCACACGTAGAGAAGTAGCTCTCTAGCTCTCTACAGGAAACCAAAGTGTGGGATCACGACCATCTGACCAAGCCAAACATTGGAGAGCCTATCTTAGATTCATTTTCTTTTTTCTATTTTTATTATACATCTATGGCTTATCTTTAATTCTTAAAAATGTTTCCAGGTTATGTGGATCATCTGTGTTTGTCAAACAATTCTCAAAAGCAAACCTGCTCCACACACAACTCAAACCTATTCGGTCTGAGGCTCCCTGTGCCTGAAATACCAAGCACTCAACAGTCCTCAGCTTCCTAACCTTCCAGCATCGCTGGAAGCAAACTGAACTAGGCATGAAGGGGCGCACCTGTGTCCTGGCTATCTGGGAAGCTGAAACAGGAGGATTCCTGAGTTCCAGGCCTGCTTTGCAACATAGTGAGATCCTGTAAGAGGAGGCTGAGGGAGCAGGCTTACACCTAGCTGCTCTCACTCCCATTTATTTCCTTAGCTGCTGGCACCGATAAGTGTCTCTATGTGGATTTGTCTGTTCAGAACATCACATAAAGCTATGTAATGCGTGGTTTTAGCACTTGACTTCAATTGGCTTAATAATGCTGTGCCCTATACAGATACTCCATTCCTTTTTACTGCTGTTTACAGTATTCCCCTGCATGGATACAGAGCACTGATTTCACATCTCTAACAACCCCATCATTACACCCTGAGTGTACTGTGCCAGAGAAACAGAGGGACATGTCCCCTCCCTGCGTTGCACCTGACCATAAGATGCATGGCCACAGAGGGCCAGGAACAGCTGCTTTTGATGGCGTTTCTGGGTTAGTCAGGCTGTCTCAGCATTGTGAGAAAGCTTAGCGGGGGAGGCCTTACTAATACCCTGCTTGGTAGCCTGAGGGTTCGGTGCATAGTTGCTTGGGCAGAATTGAGTGTAGCACATGGCAGAGAAGGTTCCAGCCCTTTCAGTGGCAAGAAAGAGCAATAGAAGGAACCTAGAGATCAAGCATGACCTCCAAAGTACATCCGCGAGGACCTACTTCCTCTAGCTAGGCTCCACATCCTAGAGTTTCCAGACCTTTCCAAACCAGTGCTGTGAGCTAGGGGCCCAACACTCAACATCCAAGCCTCTAGGTGACATTTCACATTCCAACCAGAACAGGTGGGAAGATGGAGAGGCAGAGCCAAACTTAAGGAAGAAAAGGCCCCCGAAACTGACAGGGGTGGAGAGCGAAGCAGTCAGGCATTCCAGGGCAAGAGGAAGGGTATGTGTGTGTGCGCGTGCATGTGCGTGTGTAGGGGGGCGGGCTGCAAGCTCACAAAGTGTGGAGCAGTCAAGAGCAGGGAGGTGGGAGAGGACTTCCCACCACGAGAGTAAAACACAAACCACAAAGCCAGAGTCCAGAAACAAATGTCTCACTTCACTTACTTTTTTTTAAGACATCCATTCAAATGTCTTGTTCACTTATTTTTTAAAGACATCCATTATTACAGAAAATATAGAAGCAATCAAAAATTATATAATTCTAAAAATAAATCTCCCGTAGGAGCTTACATTCTGCCCTCTTCAGTAAAATGGATGTGAAGATGGCAAGAGGTTTCAGCTTTGAATTTCTCAGATGATTCCTTTCCTGGCTATAGAAGCTGCAGTGAATTTGCTCTTGAAAGCTAATGGACAACAAAATAAACAAAAAACTCTGAAGAAGCAAAAGTTCCTTCCTCCAAAGAGCTTTACCGACCCAAACCGATTTCTTAGTAAGCAGGTATCTTCAGAAAGCAAGCCCTATTGTGGGCGAGCGGTATTCCTGGGAGCGGGGCTTAGGTGCTGCCTCTGACTCTACCCTTTCAGTCTCAGGTTCACATTCCAGTGGACTGTGCTCACTCTTCAAGGATTGGGAAGAGAGCTGTTCAGTAATGACAAAGGCACACTTTGTCCATGGCCATCTTTATCCTGTCAATTGGATATGTCTTACATACGTGACGGAGTGCCAGTTAAAGCAGTATGTGCGGAAGTGGGTCATGGTCTCCTGGTAGCAGTCATGTGCTGTGAGCATGGCTCTCTCTGACAGATGGCTCTCAGCAAATCCTGCCAGCAGGGAAACAATCTTATGCATAGACTTCTCAATAATGTGCCTGGCATCTAGAAGCTACTGGATCTGCCCAATGAGATTCTGGGATTGCTTCATGTCGTTGGTTCTTAGCGGCTTCCTTTTCAGGATAGTCAGGGGCACCTTTGGGCTGGGAGTGAGGTCAAGGTGTGTGACTGGAGGCTGGGAGATGGGGGAACTGGCTCTGTGCTTCATTCCCTGAAACTGCATCACTTTCATGGTAGAGAGAGAACTTCCTGTATGCTGTGACTATCACACTGCTAATGGGCTCAGAGCCACTCAGGTCATGAGCTGCAGGATGTGCAGAGAGCCGAGCTTTCTGATCTGAATTTTCTCCTAGAATGCCTGAGCTTGCACCCAAGAAGTGATCCCAGCTGGAAAGCTCTGAGGCCTGGGACATGGCAATCTGGGAGTTCCCTTTCAAGTGTTTTCAGCTGAGTTGCATAAACCAGAGCCTTCCCACCAAAATCTCTTAGATTCATTTTCTAAAATGTTACAGCTATAGCTGTTCTAGAATTAACATCCCTTCCCAAGTATAAATAACTCCAACATGTAATAGGTTAATAAATAAAAATCTTTTTGACAATAGCATGCATTTAGCTCTGGCTAAAGCTCAAAGAATACCCAGCCTAAAAGAATATTTTCATTCCATATGTGTTGTCAGTATTAAGACTCTTTTAGGTTCAGGTACCATGGTATGATCTTGAACAATTTAAATAATAACAAGAGATGGCAAATCTACCCACTGAGGCAGATAGAAATTTACAGATGAAATCTATTTCTCTAGATCATAATGTATGATCTAAAAGGTATATTGAAAAGATGTATCAATGACACAATTCCCACACATATGAAGGACAGAGAACACAAATACAGATAACACCAAGGAAAAGTAGTTGAGCAAACTGTCCAAGTCGTAAAAATGGAAATATAAACAATAAACAAAACACAAAGGGAAGCAAATATGGGGATGGACAACCTAGGAAAGATATCAGTAGCTACAGATACAATGATTACCAATGAAATACAAGAGACAGAACAGAGAATCTCAGGCATACAAGATACTATAGAAGATTTGACATATCACTCAAAGAAAATACACATTGTAAAAATCTCCAAACACAAACTATCCAGGAATTTCAGGACACAGTGCAAAGGCCAACCTAAGAATAATTGGAATAAAAGAGGATGAAGATTCCCAGTTCCAAGGGCCAGCATCTTCAACAAAATTTAAAAAGAAAACTTTCCTAACCTAAAGAAAGAAATGGCCATAAACATACAAGCCTACAGAGCATCAAGTAGAGTGCACCAGAAAAGAAAATCCTCCTACTACATAATAATCAAAACACTATGTGTACAGGAAAAAGACTATTAAAAGCCATAAAGGAAAAGGGAAAAGTAAAATATAAATGCAGACATATCAAAATTAAACCATATTTCTCAACAGAGACTCTAACAATCAGAAGATCCTGAACAGATGTCATGCAGACCTTAAAGAACACAAATGCCAACCCAGGTGACTATACTCACCAAAATTCTCAATCACCATAGATAGATAAGCCAAGCTATTCCACAAAAAACAACTTTAAAAAAATATCTTTCAGCTGGGCAGTGGAAGTATACGCCTTTAATCCCAGCACTTGAGAGGCAGAGGCAGGTGGATTTCTGAGTTGGAGGCCAGCATGGTCTACAGAGTGAGTTCCAGGACAGCCAGGGCTATACAAAGAAATCCTGTCTCAAAAACCCAAAATAATATATATATATGATATATATATCATATATATACACACATATATATACATATATGTGTGTATATATATGTATATGTGTGTATATATACACATATATATGTATATATATGTGTGTGTGTGTGTATATATATATATATATATATATATGTATATCTTTATCTTTCTACTAATCTTGGCCTACATAAGATACTAGAAGGACAACTCCCACAATAGGAGGGTCACTATACCCAAAAAAAAAAGAAAAAAAATAACAATCACACAGAATCCTAAAAAAGAAGAAATACACACACACATACACACAATATCATATCCAACAACAAAAATAACAGGAACTAAAAAATCATTGGTCTTTAATATCTCTCAATATCAACAAATTCAATTCCTCAATAAAACACACACAGGCTAACAGACTGCATACAGAAACAAGATCCAACACTTTGCTGTATACAAAAGAACATCTCTGTGACAAAAGACAGACACCACCTCAGAATAAAGGGCTGGAAAAATGCTTTCCAATCAAATGATCCAAGAAACAATCTGAAGTATCCATTCTAATGTCCAATAAAATAGACTTTCAACCAAAAGTAATCAAAAGAGATGGAGAAGGACACTTCATACACAGTCTCAATATGGAGCATCTATGCCCCAAATGAAAGAGCACCCACATTCATAAAAGAGACTTTAGTAAAGCGCAAAACACACATTAAACTTCAAACATTAATAGTGTTAGAATTTAACACCCGACTCTCATCAATGGGCAGGCCATTAAAACAGGAGATAAACAGTGACATTTTGAAACTAACAAAAGTTATGAACCAAATGGATTTAACAGATACCTACAGAAAAGTTCATATGGAGCATCTAGGGACTAAACCACTAACTAAAGAGTCTACATGGAGAGATCCATGGCTCCAGCTCTATATGTATGAGGGGATGATTTTCTCTGGCATCAGTGGGAGGGTAGGCCCTTGGTCCTGTGGAGGCTTGATGCCCCACTGTAGTGCTATGCTACAGCGGTGAGGCTGGAGTGGGTGAGTAGGTGGAGGCAAAAGGAAAGGGGGATGGGATGGGGGTTTGTGGATCAGAAACTGGGAAGGGGTTATCGTTTGAATTGTAAATAAGCCGGATAGTGGTGGTGCACGCCTTTAATCCCAGCACTTGGGAGGCAGAGGCAGGCAGATTTCTGAGTTAGAGGCCAGCCTGGTCTACAGAGTGAGTTCCAGAAAAGCCAAGGCGACACAGAGAAACCCTGTCTCGAAAAAAAAAAAAAGAAATGTAAATAAATATAAAACGATTAATAAAAAGGAAAAAAATTGTCTCCACTATATCAACTTAATATCTTTCTGAGGACTACAACAGAACAGGAATATTAGGTAATGGTAATTGAAAGAAAATAGCAAAAAAAAAAAAAAAGGCAAAGATAAGGCAACTGTGGTAAGTGCATCAGTGATATACTGTGATTCCAACTAAAATGTTAAATAAGACCAAATAAAATGCTGACTTAAAGAAGGCAAAATATGGCATTTGACAAAAATCACTCCCTCTGACAGCATTTTAATAATTACTGTGTTATATGATGTGGGGGTTTTTTGGGGGGGTGAGAGGCAGTTCAAAACAGTGTTTCTCTGTATAGTCCTGGCTATTCTGGAACTCACTCTGTAGATCTGGCTGGCCTCAAAATCAGAACTCCACCTGCCTCTGCCTCCCAAGTGCTGGGATTAAAGGCCTGCGCCACCACCGCCCAGCTATATGATGAGGTTTTATTCTCCCTAATAACTGGTATTTTAGTGTCAGACTGATTTCTAACTACTAAGAGGGAAGCTTGTGGAATCTGCTAGAGATAAAATCTCATATATGTTTTTTGCTTGCTCGATTAAGCTTGACCACATTCTCTGTGAGAAGTATTTTTCCTTAAAGCGCATTTGGTAGTTTGATAATAAAGGCAAATGCTTCTGGCTATTACAAATATGATTGCTAATGATCATAGTGGATCAAGTTTCTGTGTGGTATGATGGAGCATCTTTTGGGGAATATACACAGAATAAGTATAGATTGTTTTTTAGGTAGAACTATTTCCAATTTTATGAGGAATCATGATTGATTTACAGAGTTGCTGTACCAGTTTGTAATCAGAGCCTGTGTATGCTATTTGATTGGTGTCTTATTTTTTGGGAGATCCCAGGAGTCCAGGTTAGTTGATACTGTTAGTTATTCTATGGAATTTCCATTCACTTCAGCTGCTTCAATCTTTTCCCTAACTTTTTCAAAGATGTCTTTGAACTCAGTACAGTGGTTTACTGAAACTATCAACATCTGTCTCAGAAAACTGCTGGTAGAGCCTCTCCAAGGATAGACATGGTAGACTCCTGTCTGCAAGCATAACATGACACCAGTAATAGTGTCAAGAATTAGTGATCACCCATGGGAAGGATCTGATGTTTAACTATTTACTGGAAGGCCTTTCCTCCAATTTCTGTTCCACTTTTGTCCCTACTTTTCTCTTAGACAGGAAAAAACCTGAGTCAAAAATTTGAAGGTGGTTTGATGAGGTCATCTCTCCAGTGGGAGCACTGTCTTTCTACCAGGAATGATCCCTTGAGGTTCCACCTCCTTATTGTTTAGCATTTGAGCTAAAGTTATCCCCATTGATCCTGGGAGCCTCTTACATCCCAGGTCTCTGGTTCTTTCTAGAGTTTCATTTCTCTGCCCACTTCTGAAGCTGCGTATTTCCATCCATTCTCCTGGCCCTCTGGACTTCTTCCCTGTTTACACTCATAACTGATCTTTACCCCCCTTTCCACTCCCCTCTCCTCTCCCACCCAGGTCCCTCCCTCCCTCTGCCTCTCATGATTATTTGGTCCCCTCTTCTATGTGGGATTGGAGCAGCCCTCTTTGACATTCTTGCTTAAACTTCTCAATGTCTGTGGATTGTATCATGGGTATTCTGTATTTTTGCCTAATATCCACTTTTCAGTGTGTACAAACCATTCAAGTGGTTTTGGGTCTGGGTTACCTCACTCAGGATGATATTTTTTAGTTCCATTCATTTGCCTGCAAAATTCATGATGTCCTTCTTTTTAATTCATGATTCCTGGACATATTTTTTGTTTTGTTATGTTTTGTTTTCTTGTTCGAGACAGGATTTCTCTGTGTAGCCTTGGCTGTCTGGGAACTCACTCTGTAGACCAGGCTGACTTGCAACTCAGAAACCCACCTGCCTCTCCCTCCCAAGTACTGGGATTAAAGGCATGCACCAACACTGCCCAGCATGATTGCTGGATGTAAATGGCTGCTGTAAATGAACCACATTTACTGAATCCATTCTTTGTATAAGGGACATCTGGGTTGTTTCCTCCTTGTAGGCACATATGTATCAGAGGACTGTCTTGTTTGGCCTCAAGTGGGTGCAGATGTACCTAATACTATAGAGACTTGATGCACAAGGGAAGGGGTGTAGGGGAGAGGGGGAGGGGGTGAGTAGGGAGAGGATGGATAGGAGGGGATTAGTGTGAGGAGATGACTGGATGGCTGGATAGATGGGTGGTAGGCTGGAATATCTGGGGTAGGGGAAGCACACTCTCAGAGGCTAAGGTGGTGGGGTATGGAGTAAGAAATCTTGGAGGGTTAACCGGGAATGGGGACAATATTTGAAATGTAAATAAACAAAACAATCTTAAAAAGTGAAATCTAGAAGGCGGGACCAGCCAGGAGGCACAGGCCTCACAAGTGGCACTGCAGCAGGAACAGGATCCTCTCTACCTCCATCTACACCTAGGAGTGATGGCTGTGGGTCCATAGCCCTCTCTGTCCTTCCCTACAAATGGTGAGCTTGCCTCCATGGAGTGCTCCAATCCAGAGACTCAGGTGAGATCTGCCATTTTCTCTCCAGTGACTTTCTAAGGTAGGACCAGCCAGGAGGAGCAGGCCTCATAAGTGACAGGGTAGCTGGTGCAGGATCCTTTCTACCTCAGACCATACCTAGGTGGGACAACAGATCCACAGCCCTCTCTGCACCTTTCCCACAAGTGGAGATTCTGTATCCAGGGTGTACTCTGACCCCAGGACTCAGGAGGGACAACTGATCCACAACCATCAGTGTCCGTGTTTTACCAGAGGAGAGCTGATTTCCCAGAAGTGCTGACACAGGCTGACAGATTCACAGAAGGAACAAGCTCCAGCCAGAAAGAGCAAGAACATCTAACATCAGAGATCAACAGACGGCGAAAGGCAAACAAAAGAATCTTACCAACAGAAACCAAGACTACTTGGCTTCACCAGAACCTAGTACTCCCACCACAGCAAGTCTTGAATATCCCAAACATCTAAAAAGCAAGATATGGATCTAAAAGCATATCTCACGATGGTGATAGAGAAATTTAAGGAGGACATAAATAACTCATTTAAAGAAATACAGGAGAACACAGATAAAGAGGTAAAAACCCTTTAAGAGGAAACGAAAAAATCCCTTAAAGAATTACAAAAATCACGAGTAAACAAGTAGAAGCACTTAAAGAGGAAACACAAATATCCCTTAAGGAATTAAAGGAAACCACAAACAAACAGGTGAAGGAATTGAACAAAACCATCCAGGATCTAAAAATGGAAGTAGAAACAGTTAAGAAATCACAAAGAGAGACAACTCTGGAGATAGAAATCTTAGGAAAGATGTCAGGAAACATAGATGCAAGCATTACCAACAGAATACAAGAGATAGAAGAGAGAATCTCAGGTGCAGAAGATACCATAGAAAAAATTGACACAACAGTCAAACAAAACACAAAATGCAAAAAGGTCCTAACCCAAAACATCCAGGAAATCCAGAATGCAATGAAAAGACCAAACCTAAGGATAATAGGTAGAGAAGAGAGTGAAGACCTCCAACTTAAAGGACCAGTAAATGTCTTTAACAAAATTATAGAAGAAAACTTCCCTAACCTAAAGAAAGAGATGCCCATGAACATACAAGAAGCCTATAGAACTCCTAATAGACTGCACCAGAAAAGAAATTCCTCCCGCAAAATAATAATCAAAACACTTTATACCAGTCAGAATCTCAAAGATCAAAAACTCAAGTGACAGCAGATGCTGGAGAGATTGTGGAAAAAGAGGAACACTCCTTCATTTCTGGTGGAATTGCAAGCTGGTACGACCACTCTGGAAATCAGTTTGGTGGTTCCTCTGGAAATTGGACATAGTACTACCAGAGGACCCAGCTATACCACTCTTGGGCATATACCCAGAAGATGCTCTGGGTATGCATGTAATAAGGGCACATGCTCCACTATGTTCATAGCAGCCTTATTTATAATAGCCAGAAACTGGAAACAGCCCAGATGTCCCTCAAAAGAGAAATGGACACAGAAAATGTGGTACATCTACACAATGGAGTACTACTCAGCTATTAAAAACAATGAATTTATGAAATTCTTAGGGAAATGGATGGATCTGGAGAATATCATCCTGATTGAGGTTACCCAGTCACAAAAGAACACACATGGTATGCATTCTCTGATAAGTGGATATTAGCCTAGAAGATCAGAATACACAAAGCACAAACCACAAACTATAAGAAACTCAAGAAGAATGAAGGCCAAAGTGAGGATACTTAGTTCCTTTTTAAAAGGGGGAACAAAATATCCATGGAAGGAGTTGTGGATGGTAACTAAGGAGCAGAGACTAATGGAAGGAGAGACTGCTCCACCTGTGAATCCTTCCCATATTCAATCATCAAATCTAGACACTATTGTGGATGCCAACAAATGCTGGATGATAGGAGCCTGATATAGCTGTCTTCTGAGAGGCTCTGACAGTACCCAACTAACACAGAAGTAGAGGCTCACATCCATCCATTGGACTGAGTACAGGGTCCCTAATGAAGGAGCTAGAGAAAGGACCCAAGGAGCTGAAAGGTTTGCAACCTTTTAGGACAAACAACAATCTGAACTAACTAGTACCCTCAGAGCTCCCAGGGACTAAAACTCCAACCAAAGAGTACACATTGGGGGACTCATGGATCCAGCAGCATGCATACAGCAGAGGATGACCAAGCTAGTCATCAATGGGAGGAGAAGACCTTGGCCTGAAGGTTCTATCCACACACTGGCCCTCATATCATTGTTCAAACACATGAATATATGAGGACCACACTAAAAAATAGAATAGTACAAAATACACGAGGTCTAACTTCAAAATCCACATCCTTTATAGCAGTCTCAAAAGTGGTAAAATTCCAAAATTCATCTTCTGAGATTCATCCAATCATCTAAATGTCATCCCCCATATTTTCAAAAACAAATAGAACATCATATATGTCCAAATTCACAGGATATACTTCACCATTTCTAAAGGTCATTGTGAGGAAATACTGGACCTAAACAAGACCAAAATCCAGCTGGGCAATCTCCAAACTCTGCATGTCCCTGTCTGCTGTCACAGCATTCTTCAGATCTCAACCTCCTTTCTGTTTTGTTCACTAGAGCACACTTCTGTCTCTTTGGCTGGTTTTATTCCCTGAAAGCAGTTTATCTGAGCAGATATATCACAGCTCTGGAATCTCGAAATCTTGAGTTCTTTTTGTTGTTGTTGTTGTTGTTTTGGTTTTTTTTGTTTGTTTGTTTGTTTGTTTGAGACAGGGTTTCTCTGTGTAGCCTTGGCTGTCCTGGAACTCACTCTGTAGACCAGGCTGGCCTCGAACTCAGAAATCTGCCTGCCTTTGCCTCCCAAGTGCTGGGATTAAAGGTGCGTGCCACCACTGCCCGGTGAAATCTTGAGGTCTTGATGATAACTTCAATATTACAGGTTCTTGTGCCAGTATCAGAGAGTCACACATGATCTGCGCTTCTCAAAATAAATTGTGTCACTTTTCCAACTCTTCCCTCTAGTACTGTAGTTTCTTGTTGACTCCATTCTACTGCTTCTGCTGTTCTCAATGCTCATCCACTGGACTGACATCTTCAATAAACAGGGTTCTGCTGCAATAAGGCTTCACAGCATTCCTCTCATGCACTCCTTTCATGGTGCCAAGACTAAGCTGTTCTTAACTGACAACTTTATGCCTTCAAAATCAATACCAGGACTCTACTACCATTATTGGACTTTAAAGGAATGGACAGGAATTGGAGCATTAGCTGTGAGTAGGCTTGGCTGACGTTAATGTGCTTTGACTTTTGTTTATTTGCCAAATTGTTAGAATGATGGCCATAGCTGTTAAAGCCGTACAGTCTCTGCAAGTTTGGATGGCTGCTCTTAAGCAGTGACCCCTAATAATGTTTGATAAGGCCATCTCAGCTCTTGCACCCGGAGGGATCTTGCCCATTGCACCCGGTAGAGTGAGAATGTGTCTTTTGAGTGTGCTTGCTTCTTAATTCAGCTATGTGTGCTAAGGTACTAAGGGCTCAAGCAAGTCAATCGCCTAAAACAGAGGCCACGCCAACAGGGAATGCTAGCTTACCCTGTTTGCACTGCGTGTGTGCTCAGTAAAGGGTTTGATGACTTAGCTTAGAGAAATTTTGACCTGATGCACCTGCTTGGTAGAAGCACTGATTGCCACTCCATTTTTAAATAAAATGAAAAAGGGGGAACTGTAGGGAGCCTGTCTCTTTAAGACAGAGTTTTTTCACAAAAGCCAAACGGCAGTTGGCAACTTCAGAAGCCTCAAACTGAACTTCCAAACTGACAGGTTGACTCACAGCACATGGCTCAGCCAACCAGAAACTGTTTAGCTGGCTGGCAGTTGACTACATCATCACAGACCTATAAATAGAGCTGCCTCCGGAGCAGTTTTGAGGCACTCCTGCCTAATTTCCCCACTAGCTTAGCAAGACAGCTTTAAAGACGTTTTTTACTTTGGGGTTTTTAGCCCAGGGGTCTCAGACTTTCTCTGTAATATTGGCATGGATTTATCCTTAGACTTGGGAATTAGTAACAATTAGCATTCATTCTGGACTTAAGCCATTTTCTCTCTGCCATTATCCTCTTACAACATTGTTTTGTTTTTTCCCCTCACCTAATGTAATTTTCCTCCAAAGTGAATAAAAGCCTGATTAAGCTACTTAGGAAAAATTGGGGTCTTATGTCTTTTAGTCCTACTGGCTAGGATTCCCCAGAGACATAAAGACAAGATGCAAAACTGCAGGACTGAAAGTAACAACAATTGCTGAACAAGGGACAGACAGACACAGGAGCAGACAGACAGACATGGGGGCAGACAGACAAACACGGGGGTCCAGACCTCAGCTTACCTCCAAGAGCGTTCTTGTTGGTGCAGGGTGGTCACGTTTCTTGGCCAACACACCATATGCAAGGGCTGTAGAAAGGTGAGGGGTAGGACCCCACACTCAGGGCTTGGGAACAATGACCCCAAACACCACCAAGACACGTACTTGATGCAATCAGCAAGAGGTTCTTTTATTCAGCGCTGGGCGAGACTCATATCCCACACAGGGGTAGAGGAGTCTGGCCTCAAGCAAAAATTTAAACAGGTTTTTATACCTACTCAGTTGCTGGGGAGAAAGGGGAAACTAAGGCAGGGGAAAGTACGGGGTAGTTTCTGATTGGTGCTGGCTTATGCTAGGGTTTAGAAGCAGGTTAGCCACCTGGCAATTGTTTGCTACCTCATTTTTCTTTTCTCCTGCCAGGTCGCTCTGATCTCTAAGGTCTGGGAGTTGTTCTCCCATTCTTCTAAGTCCTGGGAACCAGTCTCTCATTTTTTTCTAAGTTCTGGGGGCTGGCCTCCCATTCTTTTATGTCCTGGGAGCTGGTCTCCCATTCTTCTAAGTCCTGGGAGCTAGCCTCCGATTAAGTTCAACTAACAGCCTAGTTTCCACAGTATAGTTTGAAAATTTTAACCTCTCACCAGCACAGTTATCAGTTTATCTATTAGCAATTATCTCTCACTAGGAGTAAAAAAAACATACATACATACATACATACATACCCTGCAATTCCCTCCCGGCCTACAACCCAGGCCCCGCCCACGGCCACTGTCTTGGGAGGCTGAGGCAGGCAGATTTCTGGCAGTTCGAGGCCAGCCTGGTCTACAGAGTGAATTCCAGGACAGCCAGAGCTATACAGAGAAATCCTGAATTGAAAAGAAAAGGAAAGAAAGGGGAAAAAATAATAGGTTTTTCTGAATTCAAGCCTTACATTTTGAGAATTGAGCAAACAGGGACGCATCATAAAAATACCAAGGAACAAGGAATGCCCATTAAGCCTAAAGATAGAGATTCAGAAAGGTTTACTGAGCAAACATCAGTCCCTAGGAGATGCCCTAATTGCAGGGAGTAAACCTCTCTTCCAAGAAACATCTTCAGTAAGGAGTGGATCTCCCCCCCAACCCCTCCTATATACAATCAATATCTCCTACTCAACTGGGGCATAGAGGTCAATTGAAACAAAAGACAATGGGCTACACCAGTGAGAGATAATAAACTCATGCTGTAAGCCTATGTACTGGAAAGGTATAAAAAGTGTATGTTTTTGTTCCTGGGGATCGCCTTTGCTCCAAATGCAAGATGACCCCAGTATACTGGATCAATAAAAACCTCATGCTAATTACATCGATCTTCATCCCTGTATCTTTGTGAGTGGGGCACTCACACCAAATTTAACAACATCTTGCTTTCTGTTATGT